>JALJSC010000127.1:0-274940 GCA_023969325.1 Oryzias curvinotus
AAACAGACATAGAAGCGTTTACATACAACACCGACATACGAAATTGCTTCCAGTGCAACCCGAACAAGATCAGACATACAACAAATACACATACAGTTCGAGTTTTACTGAGGCAGCTGCAGCGACCGCGCACCTTTTTCTTAGGATGGGTAAAGATGGTTACAATAGGTGGGTAGGGTGAGGGTGATTGGTGACAAAAAAAGTCGTATCTCAACACTGTGATACAATGTGTAGATACAAGAAAAAAAACACCGTCTGAACACAGAAGCACATATTCTCACGGCCACGCAGTACACAAGGATCACTGGGAAGGTTGGATAGGGGGGTGGGGCCCCCCCCTGTGTTACACTCCGGTCGCAGCTGCTCCTCACGGGCGCTCGCGTCTCCAGGAGTGCTCACTCGGGGGCGGGGGGATGAGTTCTGAGGAATGTCGAGGTCGAGAGGGGGTTGAGCAGCATCATCGGCCTTCAGCACAGCGGCGGTTTTTCACACTTCGAGAGCGAATGATGTTTTGGTTGGAGCCAAGGAGTCTCAGCTCGGGGGGGGTCCGATTAGATTAGATTTTCTGGCGCCAGCAGATTGTTTGCTCTACTGGCTGTGTCCTTGACTGGTCTTGCACTGAGAGGCAGATTTGATCCAAAATGTGGGCAATTTAGCCCAGTCTAGCCTCAATTCGGGCAGAAACGCGCTCCAAGTTGGTATCCATCCATCCATCTGCACAAGTTCAGAGATCGAGAGCATCCTGCTTAAGTGGGCAAGACAAGCACAGAGCTTTTGATCCACTTGTGAAAGTTTCTCGTACTGAGTCTCTCCTCCCCGAAGAATCTTTCCACAGAGCTCAGACGAAGCGCCTCTCTCCGTCTTCCGCTCACAGACTGCCTGATAGATCAGAAATCCTCCGATCCCAATAATGAGGAATCCAACTATCATGAATCCAAAGAGGTACACATCCTCAACGTCTTCCACAGACAGCTGGGCCAGGCACACCAGCCTCCACTTGCCCCATGGATCGATGGTGTATCCAGCCGCGTGGGTGCCGTCTGGGCAGGAAGGGTCCGCTTTCCCGTTCCTTAGTGTTGAAAAACTCTGTCGATCGAATTCAAAGACCAGCTGATCAGATCCATCTTTAGAGTGTAAAAAAAGCAGGAGTAGCAGCAGGCAGAAAGATGCAGCTCCAGGGAAGACAGACAAAAGCTGGGGGGGGGCTGATACAGGAGGAGCGAGAGGAAAAGCGTCCGTCCTCGACAAGAGCAGAGCAAGAAAGCCTCCTTGACTCCATTCCTGCAGAAACACTCTGATCACATCATCATCATGGGTTAGTAAGGTGAGCGGCTACCACGCAGGAATCCAGGGTTCAATCCCCGGAGGGGAATAAACAATGGTGCTGAGTTAATTACCATATCAATTGAGCAATGAACACCACCCAGTGAGGGTCCTTAGGCAAGACCCTTAACCCTACCGCCTCCCGAGCGCAGTTAGGCTGCAGCTCACCGCTCCCCCCAGGGGATGGGTCAAATGCGGAGAAGAATTTCCCCATTGAGGGATCAATAAAGTACCAAAAAAAAAAACAAAAAAAAACATGAAGCTAACAGAAAACAAGAACCATGTTTACAGGAAGCTGACACATGGGGGCGCTGCAGGACTGCTTCTGGAACAGCAGAAACTACAGTAGAACCTGTTCCTGCTGGGAGGAGGAAGTCTGGATTTACAGGAATTGAAACTCTGTCTTCATGAACCAGAAGTTCAGATTCTGACAGAAGTCTCTGGATCAGAACTCTGTTCTTGGTGTTTCTGTAGTTCATGTCTGATGAACGAGATGGAATATTTAATACAGTTGATCTAGAACAGAAGCGAAAATTTAAGTTAAAGAGTGATCTGATAAAGGCAGAAGTGGGCGTGGCCTAACAGGTCAGTTCAGGTGTTTGACTGTCATTCAGGTGCAGTTAACGACATTCAGACGTTACAGTGAGTTCAGGATCTACAGAATCAGTGATTTCATCCTCAGAACAATGTCTGCTGTTCTGTCTCTGTGGTTCTCTGTGGTTCTATTTCTCCTCTGTGGATCTTCTGAAGGTACGTTCTGCTGATTTACATCCAGACAAACTTCAACAGAATCTAACGTGAAGATACTTTCACTTTCACCATCAGGACTTCTCTGTATAACCTTAGTTTTATTTCTACCCATAACTTCTAAAGGATTTGGTCATGATGACACAGTAATCACTACAGTAGAAATTTATTTATCTCAAAGAAACCTTAATCTGGGTGTTTTATTGACTCGTAGAAACTGGACTCTAACTCTTCCATGGATGCAGTTTTTCCACTCAGTGTCTTCATCAGTTGAGCTGAGCTCTGAAATTTTGTTCAAAACAAACACAAAAATGAGGCGGCAGTGGCTCAGGCGGTTGAGCTGTCGGCCAGTAATCGAAGGATCGGTGGTTCGATCCCCCCCCCCCCCCCCCCAGCTAGCTGCTGCTGTGTCCCTGGGCAAGAACATCCCCGCCTCCAGCATGACCCCACTGGTGTGTGAAATGTCCTGGTGATGGCCAGAGCACTGGCAGCCTGTCCTCTGTCAGTCTGCCCCAGGACAGCAGTGGTTCATCAGTAGATACCATCACCATGAATGAATAAAGGAAGGAAGGAAGGAATGATGGACACACTGTTAGAACTTTGAGAATCTGGAAAAGACCAGATAAATCCATTATTATTGTTTAAAAAAGGAACAAATGAACAACAAAAAGGGAAGATAGTTTCTCTAATCTAGAAACATGATAATATTACAACAATAATTGATTTTCATGTAGGAGTTATGGATCTGCAGAACAATTGATGTCAGAATTCTGTTCAGTCATTTGTTTTGGTTAAATTAATGGTCACTTCTGGATCTGCTGCTCCAGGATCTGCAGAGTGTCCAGAGATGTTCTCCAAGCTGAAGGAAGTTCTCCTGAAGTCTGAAAGGTTCTAGCTGGAACAGATTCTGGTTTTACCGCCTTTCAGGGAAGAATTCATCCCTGAAGATCCTACAGAAAAGACATGAAGCTCTCAGACGTCCTCCAGCTAAACCCAGTCCAGATCATCACAGAGAACCTCAGAGTTCTGCAGCAGCTCATCCAGAACTGTAGAACCTGGTTCTCCTCAGAAGAACTCACAGATCATCAACAGTTTTAGGAACGTTTTCATCTGAAGTTTAGGAACAAAAGAGGCAGAAAATCTTTTTCTTCTTTCTGTGTTCTGACCGTTAGAGGTTCTGGAGGAATTCTGGACCAACAGAACCTTTATAGAGAAACTGGAGGTTCTGAGGATCCAGAAAGTTCTGGAATGATGAAGAAGAGCTGAAGTCTTCCTCCTTCATCTCTGTGTTCTTCTCCTGCAGGTCTGGAGATCACAAAGGAACCTGGAGAGAACGTCACTCTGACATGTAGAACTGAGAACAAATACAATCTCATTGTTCTGGAATGGACCAGTGAAGGACTTCGGACAAAGAATGTGTTTGTGTTCAGAGATGGACGACCATATACTGAAGATATAGATGAATCTTTCAAGAACCGAGTGTTTCTGAAGGACAGTCAGATGAAGGATGGAGATCTGTCTGTGGTTCTGAAAAACGTGACGACTAGTGACTCTGGAACATACCAGTGTAGAGTTAAACATGAAAATGATCCACAGACAAAAACAAACCTGATCTCCTCCATCCATCTGTCTGTGGTTCCTCCAGGTGATCCGTCTCCAGGTGATCCGTCTCCAGGTGAGCAGTGTTTGTGTTCCTGCTGGATGTCAGAGTAAAGGTCTCAGATCAGACGTGTTTTCTGAAGATGTTGTTGATGAGACTCTGCAGGAAGCAGCTGCTCTGATGAGGAAGAGGAGAGGATTCTGTTCTGCACTCATCATCCTCTCTCTCTCCTGCAGGAGAACAAGGAGGACTGGAAGGAGACAAAGAAGAAAAGAATGAGGATGGAGGAAGAGAGGGAGGAGGACTGGGTCCAATATGGATCACTGGGATTGTTCTGTCAGTTCTTGCTGCTGTTGTTGTTGCTGTTGTTGGTCTCTGGATCTACAGGAAGAAAAAAGGTCCAAACCAAAGTTCCAGTGGTTCCAACAACCAGCATAATCCTGAACAGGATCGTCTAAACTCTGATTCTAATGCAGAGAGAAACACAAATGCAGAATCTTCACTCTGAATGTCTTGTAACATGACTAGGTATTTTATTAAACTTTTATACTTGTCAAACATTGTGTGAACTAAGTGCTGAAACTTGTATCAGTGTTTCTTTCTGTGCTGAAGTGATGTCGTCATGACTGTCATTGGTGCCAGGAATGGCTGGTCTGTTAAGTTCGTGCTTGTAAGGATGAACAAAGAATAATTGTATGCGACAAACAGCATGATGAACAGTTTTTTATTTTGCTATAAATTCCTGCAGGGGCAAAATATATGTTTCACATGCTAGTTAAAATATCATGGCTATAGCTTTTTATTGTGTGACTGTTTTAAACGGGCATAAGTAAAGGCAGCATGCGGCTTTAAGAAGGCAACTCTGTCTATGAGGGGGGCGGAGCTTCTAATGACACGGGCTGCTACGAGGGAAAACAGCTGTTGTTTAAAAACGACGTTTCCCCGGCAAACGGAGAGCCGTGTCTGAGGACGACACTGAATGTTCCAGAGCCGCTCCACTTCAAGCTCTACACCCTGGACTTTTCCTTTCCTGGTGGACAGATTAATACGTGGAGTTTTTTTCCTCCTCCTTTTTTTTCCTCCTATTGGAATCTACACACCAAGGACTGACGGAAAGCCGGTGTGGGTACCGAATGTTCTCGGGTTGCCGGATGTTCTCGGGGTCCTTCCAATGAGTTATATCACTAGAGGAGACATCACGTGGTTCCTCATTGGAGGAGAGCACCGCCATCTTGGTGAGGTCAAGTTTTGAAGCCCAAACCGCTTTTTATAACATTTAATAAAGAGCTCTGTTTTTACTTTCAATCACTTCATTAAAAGGAAAAAAAAATGGCTTGAAATTGCTTAGTTTTGTTCAGAAATACAAACTTCACGAGTACCCCTAACTTAACTAGTATTAGACTATTTAGATTTTTTCTATGTTCCTTTTTATTTATTTGTGTGTTATGTTCCTTGTTTCTCTTTTCCCCTCTATTCTTTATTTTTCTATCTTAATATGTTATGTTTGGCTATGGTGACTGATCTTCGAGGCAATATTGATTACATTGTTATTGTTCGTTATTAACGTTAATGTCATTGTTAATGTATGATACCGCAATTGTCAATAAAGTTTAAAAAAAACTTAGCGACGTTAACTAATTGATCGTGGCAACTTACAGCCAATCAAATAGTGTGACGTCATCATTGGTCGAAGGACCCCGAAGGACCCCGAGAACATACGGCAACCCGAGAACATCTGGTACCCACACCGGTGAGCTCGAGCCTGTTTGTTTTGTTTTTTGGTTAAACGCAATGCATTGCTGGGTCTGAGAGACTGAGATAAGAACTCATTTACACCAAACTCTAGTTTTGAACAGAGACGCTTGGAATTAATGTGTGTGTATATATTTATATGGTGTTGGGTGTGTATTTTGCTTGGTGATTTGGTAAAGGCCTGCTGGAAATGACTAAAACGTTAAAACAAACTAAAACTGAGACTGCTGGGTTTTCTATGTTTATGTTAAGTTGCACACGCCTTTTCTTTTTCAAAGCAGGTAATATGTTTGCTTTATTGTACTCTTCCTCTGCAATAAGATATAAGTTGTTACTCTATCATGTGATTTACATGTTGGGTAATAAAACCTGGTTGCTGTGAGGGGGGGGACTCAGAGCAGATTTGTCCAGAAGCAGAGCTCTTCTAATCTACGGGTCCTTAGAAATTCATGCAGACTGTGGGATGTTTCTTTTCCCATTTGAACATCAGGTTTTTGATATCCTTAACCATCCCAACCTGGGAAGACCTCACGGGGCCACAACACTCTGAAGTAGGGCAGGGAATCACTGGGTACCTCACGATACCATACGATTAGTGATACTTTGCTCACAATAACGATACGATCACAATATGGCGATAATGTGATAATCCATATATCTCGTCTTTAACAACTCACAATAAATCAAACTTTAAGAAAGAAGAACTTGAAAAACAGCTTTTTGGAAAATATTTCCCCATTTATTTTTTATTTTTTAAACACCATGATAATAAACAACTTGTGTCCTATTTGGTGTAATGAATAACAGACTTTTGTGTAACATTGCTGAAATCAGTAATACTCTGTCTTTGACAAACAATGACAATTTTCATTTGGAAATATCTGTAAAATTCAGTTTAAACAATAGTGAACATGAACAGCAGTGTCATTATTTAGTACAAAACTGCTGTAAAAAGGATAAAAAATGAATGAGTCAAGTAGCTGCCAGACACATTGGTATTAACTTTTGAAAAACAAAACCATAGCCATCGCTTAATTTAAAAAATAGCTGTAAATCAGATATTTATTCTGTGAACAAATTATAGTGTCTTTGTTAAAAAATAAATGACACCATTTAGTGCAAATGTGGTGTAAACAAAAATATAATTCTCACAGAAAAATAAAATCAAGTATCTAGGAACTTTCCTTTAAGTTATTTAAGACATAAACTACATTCATAATAAATAACTAGAAATAAAATACATGAAGAACTTGAAGTGCATCTAAAAGTTAACGTCTTTGTGAACAACACGTTTGGGGTAAAGCTGCATGTGATGTATGTTTATGTTCATGTTTTTCTGGAGAACCACAGACTTTAGCATCAAGACGCCACTCATCTACCGCTGCTTAGAGGAGAAGGGGGGTCAAAGGGCAGGGATAACACTTCTTTTTCCGTTTCCATCTCAGCCGTAGCTCTGGTCTGGGCAGACAGAGCAGGGATCCTTTTTCAGTATTTCCCAGAGGGAATGTCAAAGCGTGGCTCTAATGCATTCAATAAAATCAATGAAATGACAAAGAAATTCCTCATTCTCCACGTTGCTGCAGGGACAGAGTTCGTTTTCCGTTTGTTGTCCCTGCTCTCTCAGAAGACGGCGGTAGCTTCGTCTGAAAAAAAGTATCCGCGTCGGTCTGTGTCGGTTTCAGACAGCAGCAGCCACAGCTTTCTCACACAACTCCGTTGATGCAGCTTCAATGCTGCCGGCTCGTCTTTTAACTCGCTGCTCTCGCTATTCTCCTTGTTTTCCCCTCCGCCATCTTTGTTTGAATGTGTGTTCTTCTTTGTCCACCCGCAACAGCCGATCTCGCAACGAGCGCCCCCTATCGACCCTCCAAGGAATTGTCTTACCAAAGGATGGTTAATATAACGTTTTACGGGGTTTTTAAACGTAAATAAAAGGTCGATACTTGATGAAGACGTCTCGAGAATCGATCGCGGGACTAAATATCACGATATATCACCATATCGATATTTTGGCACACCCCTATGTTCCTGAAGTGGATCTTCTCTGCAGTCCAGACTCTAGAACCTTTCAGAATAAGAGTCCAAAGGTCAGAAGAAGCAGAAGTTCCCTCTAGAGAAGCTCCAGCCTCATCTGGAAGAAGTGGAACAGATGTTCAGAGGTTCTTCTCCTCTGAGAAAAGATGGAGCTTCAGTGAAGAAAGGTGGAGACCAGCCTGCAGAGAAGCTGAACTTCTTCTGGTGAGGAGAACCTGCAGATGGGGTTCTAGAGGAAAGAAAGCTTCCAGAACCTCACACCACTCTGAGTCTGCTTGTCGTCTGCAGTCCAGCTGGAAGGTGGATCTTCATGGATGCTTTGTTCTAGCATCTGAACATCAGAACATCTGACCCAGGCCCTTCTTCCTGCTGGGGTTCTCTAACAAACGGCTTTTCTCCTCTAAATGTTTGGTTGGTTACAAGCTGCTTTGATGAAGATCGTATAAATGTAAATATTCTCATCAAGCTGCAGAACAAACTGCAGATATGAGGAGAGGAAAAGCTGAAGGAGCTTGAAGGAGAAGCAGGAGGAGATGGATGGAGGAAGGAGAGCAGAACACTGCAGAGTTCTGTCTTCTAGAAAGATTTAATGCTCAGAATAATTCAATACAAAAATGAAATATTGATGGGAATGTTACAGATAATCCTAAGAAAATAACAGTTACTGCTCTGACTTCTACACTAAACTCTATGAATCTAAATATGTGAAGAAACTAACAATCTCATTCTAGAATCTCTCACAGAAATGAAAGTCATTGATACTGATTGAAGGAATTCTGTGATCAACCATTATCTCTACATGCAGTTATATCAGCTATTGAACTATGGAGTGATATTTCTGCCACCATGTTGCACACAAAACTTTCTAAGTTTTTTGCTTATAAATTGTTTTTTTTGCTCAAAAATTGTTTTTTTTTTTTTGCTCAAAAATGTTTTTTGCGTTTGCAAAACACATGTTTTTGTGTGTGTTGTTTCAAATCTCGCTTTTGTCCTATCTTTGATTTTGCTTAGCGTGATATGACTGCCACTGGCATCGCCATGAAGAAATTCACATGCGTTGTGTGTCATCTCACTTTTTTCTTATCTTTGCTGAGTTAAGTTTCGGTCTGACGTGACCAAGCTGCCATCAAACAGCTGCTGATTGGTCCAGATTCTAACCAATCAGGTGTCTCTGTCTCATATTGCCGGTACTCCGGGGCAGACATGGACTTTGGACTTTGTGTCAGTTCTGTTCTAACGGGTTTCTGCCGTTTTCAACCATTCTGGCCCGTTTGTCTCAGAGTAAAACCCACAAGGATCAGCAGAGCAGCTAAAATCAAACCGAGTTTAGTATGTATTCATGTCAGTGTAGTGATGAACGTGTTTAAAATGTCTGCAGCAGAAAAAAAACCTCCGAGCTCTGAATCCGTCCAGCAGGGAAGCAACACTTTTTAAAAAAAAATTGTATCTAAACTATTGTTTTATTTTAGTCAAAAATTGTTGAAATATTAAGAGAAAATTGCATTTTTATATGGAGTTAATTCAGTCTCAATAATCAGAAATGCACACAACCTAGTTCACAAATACACACTTCGATTCACAAATGTCATTTTATGCAAACGTGCTAAATAAATTTGGAAATGCACACATTGTGTTTCACAAATGCACACCCTGTGTTTCACAAACACACACATTGTGTTTCACACATGCACACTGAATGTTTTACAAATGCACAATAAGTGTTTCTCACAAATGTGCACACTGTTTCACAAAAACATTTTAGAAATTCACAATAAATGTATCAGAAATGCACAGTAGGTGCTTCACAAACATGATTTTTAGGTACACATGTGATGTGAACTCACAGATCATTGGAATTGCAGAATGTGCATTCAAAATCCCGTTCTCGTTTGTGAATCTCCCCGTGTGTGTGAGAGATTTTTTTACGGTGAATTTTGAGACTCTTCTGACGGAGCAGGTCGACTAATGTCACCATTGGCTAGTGAATCTGTCAATCAAACTCATCAGCAAAGCAGGAGGGTTCGCTTTTAGCCAATCGAATGGCCCCTTACACTCTTCACTCTTAAACTGACGAGGGAGGGAGCTGTTCAGCACAGCAGTTGAAACTACGCGGGCGGCAAACATGGCGGAGATGTCTTCCGAACGGGATCAGTCTCAGCCCGTAAGTAATGCATTTATTTGATCATTCCCTCGTTGTACATCCTGTAATGTTATTGAATAATACGTTGAAACGTTCTGCTTATCCAAGTGACATGTGTGAATGCGACTCAGCCGAGTCGTTTGCAGAGTACCCCCACCGCAAATTAGCTTAGCTTAGTTTAGCCTAGCCCGTGCGGTCATATATTTTATGGTTTTAAAGCGGGGGAGGACTTATGGTGGTTTTGTCAAGTTTTATACTCGGCATACCAGCTCTTCACACAACACGAGTAACTACAACCAACCAGGGAGCTCGAAACTAGCCGGCTTCGACTCAACTTGTGTCTGCCTGTGAGTGAAGTTCAACCCGGTGTCGGTTCAAGCTAGCGTCTATAGCCAATCTGTAGGTTCTTAACATGATTCAGATGGAACTAAGGGGGAAACATGCCGGATTTACAGCAGCAAAGAAAGTTTAATAAAAAGTATTGATTTGGAGACGGTGATGTTGTTTAAACACTGATGCTATGATGCTAACTAGCTAGTTAGCTGTTCCGTGTGATGCCTTTATGTAAACGCGATCCGGGTTAAAGTTAGACACAGTATTTTCACAACCCAGACTTTAAGACGGGGTGGATATGTGCAACAAAATTAATTCATATGACGTTCATAAAAACGGCATTTTTTAAATATAACAGACGTGAATCCACTGTTGAATGAAAGAAGCGTCATTATCTTTCTAACGTCAGAGCCCGTATTGTGCTGAATAGTCCTGTGAGATTGTGTCAGAGTGAGACCACTAAAATCCCCGTGTCTTTACTTCCAATGACGTAATGACAAGAACCCCAAACATTCTAAGGTTTTTAGGCTGTTTTGTAGTTGATAAGTAGTCACAGAAAGGGTGGATGTGAGAAATCAGCTGTCAACAGTGATGAGAGTAGAAGTTAATGTAAGTATTACACACAGGCCTCCTGTGATCAGTGTCTTGTCTCAGATTTTTTTTAAAGCTGTTCTTTACTACAAGCTCAAGTTATCATAGCAAGAGTGTTTAAAAAATCCCCCTTTCAAAAATTTGAAAGTTATGTAATTTAATATCAGCCAGCTAAATGATCTAATCCATGTATGTCATGTTTTTACTTATTCTCTAGGAATTACTGAAGCGTGACATCCTTCAAAGGCTGCATCATTCAACTGTCAAGCATCTTGGAGAGGCAACCTGTTGATGTGGAGGAGAGGCAACCTGTTGATGTGGAGGAGAGGCAACCTGTTGATGTGGAGGAGAGGCAACCTGTTGATGTGGAGGAGAGGCAACCTGTTGATGTGGAGGAGAGGCAACCTGTTGATGTGGAAGGCCTGCACATTCAGGAACAGACTGCTGTCCCAGTGCTTCTCCACAGAAAGACTGAAGCAATTTTTTGTTCCTCGTGCCATCAGGCCATACAACTCTCTGGGATGGCTTCTTACAAGTAATTTCTTTTAATTAATTTTACCCACTGATTTTTCAATTATTTACCTTTTTATCAATCTTTTTAATTTGTGATATTTCTATTTGTAATGTGTGTGTGTTTTTATGTTTATGATGGCCATTTTTTAAATTTCCTCAGGGATTGTTAGATACCCTTCTATTCTATTCTATTTCATATTTTATCATCCTATTGTATTACTGTTTTATCTGTCAATTGGGAATTTAGCATGTTTGCCCCGGTAAATATCTGTCAGTTGAAAGTATTTGTACTTGTATTCCATAGATCTTGTACCTGAAGATAGCAGACAACAGCCGGGCAGACACCCACCTGGCCTTCTTCAGTGAGGCTGTGAACGTGTTGTAGGAGCCATAATGAAGGTGGCACAGGTGAAGCGCTGCATCATCAGCCAGGTTGTGGGTGTGTCACTGGGGGGCGTGTGTGGCACGAAGTTTGAAAGGTGCTCACTCACTCGCTGGCGAAGCATTAGAATGAATGAGAAAGTGGGGTGAGCCGCGGTGATCACATAATTTGTTGACCGCATCACTTGAGTAGTTTTGGAAGCCTGTCACTGCTGGAATATTTAATTTATCAATCAAAGCTGGACTGTATGGATTGGAAACCTGCAGAAGGAAATGAATACTTCGCAGCCAGGCAGACGTTTGGACTTTTTATTGGAACGCGCGTCGGACAAAGAAGCTGCAGCTTAGCCCACGGCGGCCCTCAACGCTGTTTAGCCGCAACACGTGTATGGCTTTCCTCTGAGGTATTCATGCTATTCAAAAAGAAATCTTTTATTCACATATCAGGCAGTATAAGTACTTGGTTATTTGTACAAAAATAAAAAAAATTTTTTTTTAGACTCCTCTCTGAAAACAAAGGCAACTCTAAAACTCTTTCCCCTCATGAATAACATTAAACACCCCCTTAACAGTCCCCCCCCCCCCCCCCCCCCCCAATAATATATGTAACCCACTCCTGTCATTTATTTAACCTAGAAATTCTACTTATTGGCAACCTATATAAGAACAATACATTTTAAATTGATGTGTACCATATTGGCGATGCATTTGTAATGATGTGTTTGAGACATGATTTTCATGTTATTGTCAGGGTGAGAGGAGATCATGGAGGAGAACATGTGGGCATAGCCGAGTTAATGCTCACAGTACGTAGACCTGACACCAACAGCTTCATTGTGGGAAAAGTGTACATGTAACAAGTGTTAAGTTTATTAGTTTAATTCCACCAAATCCATGGTAAACTGCCGTTTTCATACATTTGCATCAGAGTATTTATCTGTCTGAGGGTACTTGAACTCACCACGAGCACGCTAGCAGGTGCTAATGAGCATGCGCACTCAGACTGTTGGGTGCCATGGCTGAGGGGGAAAAAACACACAGAAGAAACTCCAGACAGCATTCTGAATTTGTATTTTCTGTTAACCAGGTACAGATTAAAAGAGTTTGACTCGGCATCCAAGTGTGGTCTTTCATTCGCCTGAACACAACGCAGAGCAGAAAACCCCACCAGTTACATACACACAATCAACGGTGAGTTGAACCTACTTTTAGACGCTTTAATGTATACATAAAAGTAAATGATGTATTAAAAATAAATCTGACAATATAATATTTCTTTTTGCTTTTTTCCAAATACAGGATTGAGCCCCTCTGGCGTGATGTCTTCATGAGTGTTACTGGTTATTATTACAACATCCTGCACTCTCCTGAGGACCAAGACTTGCTCAATATCAGTAACATCACGTATTCTGCTGCCACTATATTTTCCTACCACGCATTCAGGCCAGTTTGGATGTTTTTAGTGACACGTGGGACAGCCATCCAATCAGGACGGAGCAAATCAGCTGTGGCAGTTGGGCTTGACCCAGAACCCTGTTTCTGATCCCCGGGTAAGTGCTTTATTTAATCTCACTGTACAGCGTTGAATGTTGCAGCGTTTCATCCACCTGAGTGATCTCAAACACGCTTATTGTGCATCTTGGCTGCTCCTAGTATTTGGTGTCACCAACATGAATTTCCATCCGTTTTTTTTTTTAATGAAAATATAGGAGTGTCTGACCGGTTGCTCTACAATAACTTGTGACCGTGGTTTAAATGTGCAAAAAGTCATAAGAAAGAAAATCCAAAAATGGTTGCTGGAATTTGTTTCTCCTTTACTGATTTGTGTTTTAAAAAGTAAACTTAAAAATAAAATTCAACACAGATTTAAATAGGGAGCACATCCTCTGATTTCTCCACATGAAATGTCAATCAGTCCAAGTTCAGTCCAGATTTACTGACAGTCATCTTTATCCAGCTGTAAGAAGACAAGAGAACCGTGTTCAGAACCATTGATGGAGGTTAAGGAACTGTAGAATTTAAGTCTCCTTTTGTGTTTATTAGTTATATTTCAACAGTGTTATCTGAACTGTGTTAATAAGGACGTTTAAATTAGAAAACAGCAGATATAGAAGAATAAATTAACAGAAATGTATTACTGATTTATTTACTTATTGATTTTTTTATTTACGTATCTTATTTGAGTTTTATAAGTACATGTTGTACAGAAAACAGTTAATAATAGAGTATAGTTAATGGTATAGTACATGTTCCATACACATTTATTGGCTCACACACACTCACAAGTTGCGTGTGTGTGTGTTGAAGTTGCGGCCCTCCCTCAGCTAGACCCCGCCTTCAGTGGCCCCCAGGTAAATTGAGTTTGAGACCCCTGGCCTTAATAATCTAAAACATTAAAAAAAAAGCAGTGCTGTTCATAAACAGTATCTCTTTTTTTTCAGGGTATGCTGGTTCCAGAGGTCGAATGGGAGGAGAGTGGATCCATGACTGAACCTCATCCTGGGATCAATGTCCCGGTATTGGACAGTCCTCTTTTGGGTCCACAAATGTTGGAACTGCAAGACATCAATCCATTGCAGAATTCAGACCGTTTGGGAGTGGACCTATATCTTCACTGTCCAGTATGTTTAGAACTTAATTTAGGCTCCATAATTACATACAGAAGGAGAGAGACTGAGGGGAGGAAGACAGAGTTCAAATAAATACTGCTGGATTGTTCAAGGGAATTCATTGAATGTAAGGATGTTATCAAAATTAGTTCCAGTTTAAATAAAATTCTAATCAGTAGAGATCCCACAGCTGCTTAAATTTTAATGTTTTAATCTGTCCATGTTTTCACTGAATTTTACTCTGCAATAAAGGGTGAATGTTTGCACTTTGTTGTTCTATGACCATCTTTTGTTGTGTATTTAACCAGTTCTAAAACCCAGAGATGAGGATCTTTTTTGGAAGTGTGACCTGGCCAAGAGGTTAGAAGCAGAAATATGGTTACAGAATAAAATCAATGACATTTGCGTTATTACAAAATTAAAATAAAGGTCCAGCAAAGTGACTTGGGGCTGAGCAGGGGAGGTGAATTTATTGGGTGTCTGTGATTGACAGTGAGATGAACTTGAGGTAATGTAGTCCCACTGCGTGGTACGGAGCAAAGTGATGCCAGTTTCTCCACAGAACCTTCTGTGGAAGTTGAAGGTTTTTCTCCTCCACCTTCATATGATCAAGACCGAAGGGAACCGTGTCTGAGTGTTGAAATGACGCTAGCATCAAAGCTAAGAAGGAAACAATCCCGAGTGAAACGTTCATTGTAAATCTCATCACCAGGACAGAGTTCTCTGGATTCGATGTCAACTGCATTCAACCACTGTTGCTTCCAGGTCCACTGAAAAGTTGCACCAGCCAGTAATTTTTGACGACCGAAGGCAATAAATCGACAAGCCATGCTAAGGCTAACACGCTAACGACCGACTGGTACAGAATCAAATATGGGCGGGGCTTTTGCCACCTGAACGAAAGCGTAGAGAAAGGGGGGGTGACCAAGATGGCGCACTGAGCAGTCGTATTTGGCCGAGCTCTGCAAACCTAACTGTTTTGTGGAATAATACACGGTGAGCAAAGACCCTTTCTTGATTTTTTAGTTGTTTCCAAGTTTTTTTTACTTTTTGCAAAAGTTTTTTGAGCAATATGAGCAAAGCCGAGAAGAGAAAGACGGAACTGAAGAAATCGCTAGCTAGTGTTGGCTCTGTTAGCAAACCTGCTAACGTTAGCCATCCTGCAAAGCCATCTACGTCGAGTAAGCCTGCTGATGCTAAAGTCAAATTAATTGACTCAATGCACGACTACATGGAGGCAGTTTCTGAACCATTCCTAATGGAAGAAGAAGACTTTCCTGCTCTTCCCTGCACACCCACTGCCTCTCCAGCTGGTAAGCTGAGAAAAGTCTCAGAAACGGAGACAGCGGCTGTTCTTTCTCAACTCTCGTCACTCACACAACTGATTAACTCCAGGTCAGACACTCTGGAAAAGTTAATTAGTGGCAACTCCAGAGAGATCTCTGAAATGAAAAAAGCTGTGCAGGAGAACTCCTCGCAAATCTCAGCTGTAAAAGACTCTGTTGATGTTGTTTGCACTGAGATTAGTGACATGAAGAACAGAGTGGTCCACGCTGAGGCACAACTGGAGAAATATAAAACAATCGTGGAAACACAAGAAAAAAGGATCTCCCAGCTCGAAAGCTACTCCCGCCGCTGGAATCTGAAACTTCGCGGTTTGGCTGAGAAAGAAAATCAAAACGTGCGGCAAGAAGTGATCCAGATCTGCCAGTCTGTCCTACCGGAGGCGAAAGACAAATTCCCCGATGTTGTGGATACGGTGCACAGACTCGGCCCCAAGAGAACAAACAACAACCAACCGAGAGGGATCATCATCCAGTTCACTGCGAGGATTCATCGTGATGCTGTCTGGCGCGCCGCAAAGAAGTCTGCCTTTCTGAAAGAACACAACCTGAGGATGACGGAGGATCTGTCTGCTGAAGACCGCGAACGGAGAAACCAATTGTGGCCAGCCGTTGAGAAAGCCAGGAGGGAGAACAAGCTGGCGTTCTTTGTTGGAGGACGTGCCTTTGTCAATGGTAAAGAAATCCTGCCGCCTTAACGAAGGCTGCAGATGTGAAAGCTGGATGTGAACGTTTTTTTTTTTTTCTTTTCTTTTGCTATTTTCCACATTTGTTGCTTAAAACTTGATTTTATTTGAGCTCATAAGCTTATTTCATTCAAGCTGCTTCTTTTTATTTAAATTTTTATTATCTTGCTTTAATCTTATTTTTGGCATAATATTATAATGTTATTTTAATTATCACATTATACTTTAATGTGAATTAAGTAGCAGCATTATGGGTGTTATTTTTATTCATTTTTTTCTTCAAAAAAAAAAAAGTGATATATCTCACTTTGGCGTTATTTCTTAAGGAAATATTTACCGTTATGGTCTTAGTTCACAGCTTTTTAGTAATGGTTTGCAGGTTCTTATCCTGTTTCTGTTCCTAAGCGACCAAAAAATTTTCTAACTCAACTTCTTTTTCTTCTTCTTTGGTCTATATATCTTTTTTTGTTTGTGTTCTTTTTTTTTTCCTATTTTATGTCTTTATCTATTATTTCTTTAAATGCGAGAGGTTTAAGAAACAATGTTAAGCGTAAAGCCATTTTTTTGTTTTGTAAGCAGTTTAATTCAGATTTTTGTTTTATCCAAGAGTCCCACTCAACTGAACAAGACAAATCCTTCTGGAGGTCACAGTGGGGAAGTGATGTGTGGATGTCACATGGTACAGAGCGAGCTGCTGGTGTCTGCATACTGAAAAACAGATTCAATGGAAAAGTTTTGATATCTGACAGCGATAAAGATGGTCATTACATTTTTATAATACTTGAAGTAGCCCATTCCGTCTTTATTCTAGTCAATGTGTATGGGTTTAACACCCGAACAGAAAATAATCTTCTCTTCAATAGACTAGAAACACGTTTATTGCACTGGCTATCTAAATATCCAAAATCTTTTATAATATTTGGAGGGGATTTTAACACCGTTTCTGATAATTCTGTGGATAGATGGCCTCCCAGGAGTCCAGACTCTAACTCTCCCATAAACTTGTTTTCACAAAAATTAGATTTAATTGATTCTTGGAGAGACTCTCATCCAAATCAAAGAGCTTATACATGGTGTAACAAATCACAGACCAGACACTCACGCATTGATTTCTGGCTTACTTCTAAAGACTTAAAAAATGTTAAAACAGATATTCATGCCACACCGCTTTCAGATCATAAAACAATTCATCTAACTGTCCCTTTATCGAGCTCCTCTGGCACTAAAGCTTCATATTGGAAGTTAAACAGCACTATTCTAGAGCATCTGGAGGTGATTTCTGAAACTCATCGCTTAATAAAACTTTATTGGAATAAAGCATTAGCTGAACACTCATTCTGTAACAATTGGGAACTTTTAAAATACGAACTTGGTAAATTCTTTAGAAAATATAGCTCTGACTTAACAAAAAAAAGAAGAGCTGATGAGACAGAGGTGATACAGAAGATTGCTCTTCTAACATCTAAACCAACAGAGGTCCTGGATGAAACAGATAAAACAGCTTTAATAGACTTACAACAGAAGTTAGATGACATTTATAAACGCAAAGCAGAAGGAGCGTTTATCCGATCTAGGAGAAGGTGGATTGAAGAAGGAGAGCAGAACTCTGCCTATTTTTTCAGGCTAGAGAAATACCAGTCCAAT
Organism: Oryzias curvinotus; assembly: GCA_023969325.1. Taxonomy (NCBI): domain Eukaryota; kingdom Metazoa; phylum Chordata; class Actinopteri; order Beloniformes; family Adrianichthyidae; genus Oryzias; species Oryzias curvinotus. The sequence continues at coordinate 17,697 of JALJSC010000127.1, forward strand.
AGTAATTCTATTTCACAATTAAATATTAATGGAATCATTTCTGGTGATAAAAGTACCATAGCAAAATATTGTTCTGATTTTTATAGTAAACTTTATTCTTCCAACTATTGCTCAACATCTGCCCTCACCTTTCTTAACACTGTCAATAACATTACTCCAGTGAGTGAAGCGGACAGAGTTTGTTGTGATGATGTCATTTCTTTAAATGAGGTCACCGATGCTATAAAATATCTGAAAATAAATAAATCTCCTGGAACAGACGGCCTTATTGCTGAGTTCTATAAACAGTTTTCTGAGAACTTAGCCCCATTTTTGCTAAAAGTTTTTGAAGAGAGCATTGACAGGGGTGCACTCCCTCCCACTTTATCTCAAGGACTGATTACCTTGATCCCTAAACCGAGAAAGGATCCTCTCTCCTTGGATAACTGGCGACCAATCACCTTATTGAATTGTGATTATAAGATATTGGCTTTGATTCTTGCAAATAGAATAAAGCCTGTCTTAGATACAATTATTGATGAAAATCAGTCTGGATTTATGCAGAATCGTCATATCTCAAACAATATTAGATTAATTTTAGACATACTAGATTACTCAGAACTCGTGCAGGATGACAGTCTCATTCTTTTTCTTGACTTTTATAAAGCCTTTGATTCTTTAGAACACAATTTTATTATTGCTGCTTTAAATAAATTTGGTTTTGGTCAATTCTTCTGCAATGCTGTTCAAACTTTATATGTCAATAGTAATAGTTCTATTAAACTCGCCAGCGGAACTTCTCCTAGATTCTTCTTGAAACGTGGGGTAAGGCAGGGATGCCCCTTGTCGGTGTATCTGTTTCTTCTTTCTGTTCAACTCCTCAACCTACAGATCAAACTCAGCCCATTGAAAGGTTTAATTGTGGCTGAGAGGGAAATATTCATAAGTCAACTAGCAGATGACACTGCTCTCTTTCTCCGAGACGCTTCACAAGTAGCTGTGGCGATTGATATTATTCAATCCTTTTCTAAAGCTTCAGGACTTACCCTTAATTTAAATAAATGTGAAATTCTACCTGTTAAAAATTGTTTGCTAACATCCATCCAAGGTATTCCTGTAAAAACTTCTGTAACATACCTTGGTATTCAAATTACCAAAGATATGCAATCCAGATGTTCTACAAATTTCTCTCCTTTAATAGATAAAACCCAAAAAACCCTAAACCAGTGGCTGCAAAGAGATCTGTCTTTGAAAGGTAGAGTTCTGCTTACAAAGCAGAGGGGATCTCTCGTTTAACTTATGCGGCTCAATCTCTACAGGTTAATAACACAATCTGTAATGCTATTAATAAAATATTATATAATTTTCTATGGAGAAATAAAACTCACTATATCAGAAAATCAGTTATTTTAAATACCTTTGATAAAGGCGGCTTGAATTGTATTGATTTCACTGTGCTTAATAATACTCTTAAGGTAATCTGGATTAAGAAATATTTCAACAACCCCACATCTATCTGGAACTTTATTCCACATTTTGTATTCTCAAAGTTAGGAGGCCTTAACTTTCTGCTATGCTGTAACTACAGTATTCCAAAAATCCCTTTGAAACTGTCAAATTTTCATCAACAGGTTCTCTTAGCCTGGGCGCTGATCTACAAACACAACTTTTCTCCACAGAGTTGTATTATTTGGAATAACTGTAATATTGTTTACAAGAAGAAAACTCTGTTTTTAAATAACTGGTTCACTAATGGTATAATTTTCCTCAATCAATTATTCAAAGAACCAGGATTATTATATAACTACTCAGAATTCACAATGCAGTATAAAATACCAATAACTCCCAAAGAATTTGCAGTAGTGTTTGATGCCGTACCGTCTGGGCTTTGCATGTTATTCAGGGGTTTCTACAGCGCTCATCCTTTGACTTTTCATCCTCCTGATGTGCTCAAATCTACTCTAGGTAGTTTCTGCTTCACTTCTGCTAAACAGTTGAACTCAAAAATCAGAGCTTTGTTCCAAGATAATTTAGTTTCTGTTCCATCAGCTAATTTTTATTGGGCTAATTTCACTTCAAACATTGAATGGAAAAAAGTCTGGTCTTTACCACAAAAATACTTCTTAACAAATAAAGTCAAAGAAATCTCTTTTAAACTTCTACACAGATTTTATCCAGCAAAACATTATTTAACTAAATTTAAGGCTGACATAAACACCAGCTGTACTTTCTGCCAGAAACAACCTGAAACCTGCTCTCATTTATTCTGGTCATGTGAATTCACATACAAATTTTGGAAAAACTTTAACAAATTTATCACCGACTTTATTTTTGCTGATATAAAACTTTATTATAAAAACGTACTATTTGGTTTTCATAGCTTTGATGTCAAAAATCGTGATGCTTTCTTTTGTATAAACTTGTTATTATTTATGGCTAAATTTCATATTCACAAAAGCAAATTTTCCAAGAAAAAACCTGACTTTTTTGTGTTCAAACTTGAACTGCAGCAATATTTAAACTTAATTTCAGCTTCAAAAAATACAAAAGCTCTAAAAACAACTGTTATTTGTAAATCTCTTGGACTGCTGACATAAATTTACTCTCGCATTTTCTCTTTTTTTTTTTTTTTGTTTTATTTTATTTCCTATTCCCTTTTGTGATTGTTATTAATAATTAGAATTTTTTTTTAAGAATGTAACACGTTTATTCTGTATTCAGAATTCTACTGTACATTATATGTGCATAATTGTTGCATTTGTTTGTTTTGTACGTTGCATTTGTTTAATAAAAAAAAAAAAAAAAAAGCGTAGAGAAAGTGTAAGGGGCCATTCGATTGGCTAAAAGCGAACCCTCCTGCTTTGCTGATGAGTTTGATTGACAGATTCACTAACCAATGGTGACATTAGTCGACCTGCTCCGTCAGAAGAGTCTCAAAATTCACCGTAGAAAAATCCAATGAGTTCTATCACTAGAGGAGACACGCCCGCTTTAGAAGCCTGGCCGACGGTGGCGGAGCGCGACGCCATCTTGGTGAGGTCGACGACGCCCACATGACAATGATTTCCATTGATTTTAGTGGTGTTTAAGTAGCTTTTATAAACTGTATATATTTTTACATTTAAATATATTTATACATATATATAAATATATTATATTTTATGTATATAATGTGTATATATAGATACATCATTTGTTGTTGTTAAAGAAGAGAAACAGTCAGCCTTAAAAGCTCAAACTTGAATGAAAATGCATTGTTGCAGGACTTCTTACAAATAAAAAAATTATTAGAAAGAATTTTTAAAATTAATTTCTAAACATTTAGAAGTTTTAGACCTCTTTGACATGCAATTTAAATGATTTAGGAAAACCCAACAATAAGTCAATAATAATAATAATATTAATAAATCAATATTAAGTCAATACAAACAATAAATAATAAATAAACAATAAGTCAATAAATAATAATAAAAATAATTATAATATTATTATCATTAACAATAATAATAATAATAATAATAATCAAAAGAAGTCCACAAGTGAACAATAGATTTACCCTAAAAAACAATCTGGCCTCTTATCTAAATGTGTTTCCACAAATGTTCTGAACATATCCAGACTGTATTACTAGTTGGTACCACAGTGATCCATCTGGGTTAGCTCTTTTGATAGCCAAGATCCACTTTTTCCTGAAGTCTGAGTCCATTGGAAACCAGAAATGTATAAATCTGTATAAATAGCCTAGTATGCTGTATACAGGTTTAGCAAAATGAAATGTACATTTATATTGACAGCAAAATAAATGTACATCATGCAGCATGTTGATAATAGCCCTGCAGCATCATGCATGTCAACATATGTTCTATTAATGAAGCCCCTGCAGCCTTAAAAGAAAAAATAAAATAAAATACTTACCTGTGAAATGATATACCTTCCTCCTTCATGGACTCATTTTTCTGATTTTGGCAGTTGAAACCCAAACAATGAACTGGTATTATGCAAAAAATGTGTTCACATGCATTCACTGCAGCAGTAACTTGACCTCACCAAGATGGCGGTGCTCTCCTCCCATGAGGAACCACGTGATGTATCCTCTAGTGATATAACTCATTGGAGTGGGAAATTTCTAGTGCACACGAATTTTGAACTGTAGATTCGGACAACCCTACAAAATGGCAACCGCACTATATAGTGCACTATATAGGGGTTAGGGCGTAGATTCGGACACAGGGTACATTGTTTTAAAGCTCATCAATTTCGGTAATGCTAAAGCTAACGCTAGCGCGAATTAGTGCTGAAGGCTAAAAACAAACGCTGTTGATATTACATCAAAAAAGGAGTGAGTTCTGACGGTAGTCATAAGTTAAACACGGTTTTTAAATGTGTTTATATATGTAGGGGCTGACGAGGATGAGGAAAATCTGAATCCAAGAGAAAGATGGCCTGTTTTCAGTCAAGATCGTGCCGGATGGGAGTAGAGACACTTGATCAGATTTGTATTTATTTATCATTAAACTGTAATCGTTGTCATGTTGGGGTAAAGTTTTCTGTTGAAAGAGGAGAAGAGAGGAGGAAAGAGCAAGAAGGGAGGAAGAGTGACAGGAGAGTCTGATAAGCTAACCTGAGTTTAAAATATTGTTCACAAAATGTAACGTGGTCGTTGTTTTTGCAATTAGTTTAATAACAAAAATGAATTATTTACATGTATTATTTAAATCTGAGCCATTTTTAACAATCTCAAGAGAATTTTCATATAAATATCAAATGTACATATTTACAATTTCGTTTTATATGTTAGCATTTATTTTATACATGTTAACAATAATCCTGGTCTTCTAGAGTCATGTGTGTCACAGTTGGAGCTGAATGGAAAGCAGAGATTTGTCCTCGCAGACGGACGCCACTTTACCGTCCTACTGGTTCCTGGTGTGGCTCAACATCTGTGGCAGTCCCCTTCACTGATGCACAGAATGTGCAGAACTGAACTGCAGGCAATGATTTTCATTGCAAAGGTTGGTTTTACTTCCAGTGCCCCCAGAAATATTGCTCTCCTCCTCATCTTCATAATGCCAAATCCTCTCTCCACCACAGAGCGTGTTCTGGAGTGGTGCTGGTTGTAATGGGCCTGAACCACATTCGTCATGGGTTCCCTTTAGGGTGTCTGCAGCATGATGGGATGAGCAATGCAGGGATACCCACCATCACCCAAAAGGATCCTTCAGGTGGGTATGTTTGATTTACATTAATTGGGCTTTTACGTAGAACCTGTGAATTATGGATTGTGACAGGGTCACATTATGACTATGAAAAGAAAAGAAAAAAAGGAGAAACATTAGTTCTACCTGGGTTTGTGTATGAGGGGACTAACGTGTTTTCTTTGTTCCTGAAGAAACATATGTTATCTACTGTCATTTCTGGATGTGGTCTTTGTGTTATATTTGAGGGTGTATTTACTTATGTTATGGACAGTTCACCTGACGCACGGCAGTCACGCCCCAAAGTTATAAAATGGGGTCGGAACAGGTGCGCAAGGGGGGGGGAAGGAAGGTGAAAGACGCGCTGACAGCTGCCGCCGTGCTCTTCTCCCGTGGAAAAGAAAGACTTCTGAGCTATTAGATCAGGGGTCGGCAACCTTTTTTACTCAAAGAGCCATTTGGGACCGCCCCTAATGAAAAAAAAAGCACTCGGAGCCACAACCCGTTTTGACATCATTATATATATTATGCATGTATATATTATATCAAGGGTGCTCATTACGTCGATCTTCAAGGACATGAGTGTAGATCACGGTCCAGAAAAGATAAAAAAAAAGTACTTCTTTCTTTCCATCGTCATGTTTATTAGTTACATGTTTATTTCAACATTATTGTTTATTTACTGATGACTAAAAACTACACAGTGAGTTTACATAAAGATACTTTTGTATTACCAGATGAGACGTTTTATTACAAAGACAGAAAGCAGCGACCATCGTATTCATGCTCTGCTGTAAACGGTCCAATGAGGGGAGCATCATGGCAGATTAGGAGGCATTTGGCGCTGCTGGCTCCGTATTGATGAACCTTTCGTTGCGCGTCTTTCCGATCGTGGTCAGAAGCGCAGGGGAGATTTCCTCCAGAGCTGAAGGCAATTCTCCTTCGGGGTTCACTTCCCTGTTCGAACCCTCAACCTTCAGAGCGGATTAAAAATGACTCCAGAAAAGTTATTCTGGGAACGACGACTACTCTTTATTTAGTGCTCCGTCCTCCGAACACACAATATATTTCACGCACACACCTCCGCTCCGTGCTCACACCGCCATCTCCACCTGCACGCCCCCCCCCCTTCTTTCTCGTGGCACGTGCGCCGCTCAGCACACACCCGCAACAGTATAAAGCGTGTGTGCCTCGCAGCTTCCTTGATGAGCTCGTATTTATCGGACTGCAGAGCTTATAGCAGGAGGAGACACGCGGGGCGGCTTTAATGGGCGGCTTTAATAAACTCCGGTTGCTGGACTTCTACCGGGGACGTGATGTGCTGCGGGGAGAAAAAGCCGCTCTGATGACAGAGTTTGCGCTGAGTGAATTTAAACTCGCGTCTGCAGTGACGTATGTGTCAGAGGATGTCTGATTGGCCATTCTGCATGTCAATCAAGTCCCGTACTTCTCGGTGAGGATTTTGATTGGCTGGTGGATTTTCAAGAAGTACTCTCTTCCCCTTCAATCTCCCCCACGTGCCCGAAGATGACCGGTCTATCGCGACCGACGCAACGAGCTCCCCTGCTCTGAAACACACATCACCGCACACGCGAGTCCAAAACACCGGCGCAAACTCTCCATCACCAGAAAGCCGCTCCCCGCTCCGCGCCACGCCAAGCCCCCAGCAGAAAATCACTCCAGACCCGGAGTGTTTATTGAAGCCGCCCCGCGTGTCCTCCTGCAATCAGCTCAGCAGCCCTGGCCCGACAAGCATGAGCCACCAAGGAAGCTGTTTTTTACGTGGCACCAGGCACGGAGCTAGCAGCGCCTTTGAAATGCCATGAAAAATGAACAAACTAAAATAAATTTGAATTTTTATAAAATACTCATTATTTTCCAAAGTCACAGGGAGCCACAACAGAAGGATGAAAGAGCCACATCTGGCTCCGGAGCCATGGGTTGCCGACCCCTGTATTAGATGTTCCTTGCCTGCTGCTGGATTTATCCCATCAGCATTCTGTGGAGTCCAGATGAGTGACGGGGGAGCAGAATCAGGAGATTTATTCGAAAGGCTGAGGGGAATGCCGTGCGTGATCCCGTGAGTGGGCGCATTTCTAGACAAACTGATCAAAGAGTCCAGCTGGTGAGATCGACACTTTTTTCCTTCTTGGGTACCCAAAAATATTTTTTTATTTTACTGGTATACCAGTTTATTTGTGGGGGGCTTCTTTTGGTTGGATTTACTGGACTGACAGAGGCCGCGATGCGCGTTTGCGCGGACATTTCATTGACTCTTGTATGAGTGCGCCCCTGTGGAAAAGAGAGGGAAAAAAAAGAAAGAACATTAAATTTATGTTTGGAGAAATTCTACAGGTGTATTTTTGTTTTGAATAATATGATTCTGTTTAAACGGTGTTTGAAGAACCCAAAGAACTTTTGATAACACACATTATTTAAATTAAGTAGTGTTTGTTACAGTGGTGGCCAGTATGGGGATGTAATTTGTCTGTTAAATCTTGCATTTAAGTTGTGAAAAAAAACAAAAAACAAAAAAAAGAGACCTGTAAATTTGTATGTTCTCATTTCTGTCAAATATAACTATACCTTAATTGTATCCAGAGCAATATGGCTGATGAAAGGCCTAATAATGGTTCAAATCTAGATCAGTCCATGCTATTTGATCACCCCACAATTGACGTGGATGCCGAAGAAGGTGGTCAAACGACGCATGGGGACGCACTCGATCAAAACATCAGTGAACGTGAGCAGCGAGGAGGAGATGCTTGGGTCACCAGGAGAAACCCTGTGGAGGAAGTCGCCTCACTCATCAGTTCTCTTTACCTGTCAGATGATGATCAGGAGGAAAATGGCACACTGGTAGACAATAACACTTCCTATATGGATGCACCTCCTTTAATTTCTCTATATAATATCTTAGATGTTCTGGGGCAAAGAGTAACATCATTAGAAAATGATTTTAGAGACTCTGTGGAAAGTGCTCTTAACAGGGAGATTAGTGTCCGAGGTCATGTAGACAACTCTTTGGAAGTTCTTGAACAACGCATGGTGTCAATGATGCAACAGTTTGAGCAGCAATTGGTTGAGTGTTTACAACGACGAGATGAGAAGTGGAAGGCTGAAATCCAAAGACTGAAGCGCGCCAGTCCAGCTACTATCTCCACGTCTCTCTCCACTGATGGAGCGCGGCTCCATCACCAACACTCTCTTCCTCCTGTGGCTCAGCCGTCACGAATGAGAACTTCACAAACCCAAACTGTTTTTGATTCAGTGTCTCAGACACCCAGTTTTCCTTCCGGTTCTGGTCCATCTGCACTAGGTGCAGTACACCTCTCTTCTAACTCAGGTCCTCAGTCAATTCACCTGCTGTCTCCAACACTAGCTTTGCCAAGCACCAGCAAAAGCTCTCCAGTACCACTACCAGTAAACACGTCGCTAAATACCACTGTTAGCCAGGGGGCAAATGCTCCAATGATGTATGCAAAACCAGCAATCCGTATGGATTTCCCATCTTTCAGTGGGTCCAGAGAGGTCGCAGAAGTATTAAACTTTATTGAGCTATGTGAAACCTTCTTAGCTGTAAGGCCGCTAACTGATGCTGAACTTATAGGCACATTGTCTGGCGTTCTTAAAGGGCCAGCACATAGTTGGTGGAGTGTGGCTAAAGCTCAAGTACACAACTGGCATGAGTTTAGAGAGGCATTTCAAATTGCCTTTCTTCCGCCTGACTACCTGGCCGAAGTGGAGGAAAAACTGCGAGACATGGTGCAGTTACCAGGGCAATGTCTTAGGGACTTTGCCTATGATTATAGGGCTCTATGTTTAAAATGGAAACCAGACATCAGTGAAACGGAGCTGGTGAGAAAGATTCTAAATAATTGCAACCCGCGAATTGCTGGATGTTTAAGAGGGACGGTAACCACCGTAGACCAAATGGTGAGGATAGGCACACTAGTGGAAAGGGACTGTAGTTCCTCAAAAGACTACTGGGGAAAAGTTGATCAGCAGAAAGCTAAAGAAAAACCTTATAAAAAGCCTCTTGACAAAAGTTCGTCTAAGAGGACAGCAGACGTAGTGACCATGGTTGAACAGGGACAGATGCCTAGGTTATCTCTGCTGCACGTACCAGTGACTATCAGGGGAAAACAATGCAGGGCTGTGTTTGACACTGGGTGTACATTCACCCTTATGAGTCACAGGCTGTGGTTGGAGATAGCTCGGAGTGGCGAAACCCTGAACCCAACCAACGATCAAAGCTTTGCTTTGGCTGATTGCAAAACACACTACGCCCTTGGTAAAATTTGTCTGATGTACTGCTGGCATGATGTCACCTACCCCTTAGACACTTACATCATGGCAGATGACAACCTTGCTTTCGCTCTTATATTGGGTCTTGATTTCCTCCGTAAAACCTCTATCATTGACCTTAGCAACCACACATATGGAACTCGTGGCTCTAAAAGCTGCACTTTTCATCCGTTTTTGCCACCTGAAGGAAAACATCCTTCTGATGGTGCTGGTCCCAAAACCAATCTGTATGTGGCTCTTCCAATGACACAGACTCTGGTTCCCTCTGCAACATCAGACTCAGAACACCTCTCCTGTTCGGAGGTCCCACCTGAGGTCAATAGCCTGCTTAGATCCTGGACAGGACTGTGTTCAAGCCGACTAGGAAAGACCACAGTGGAAAAACACCACATCTTTACCACTGATGACCTTCCCATTCGTTGCAAGGCATATCGGGTCTCCCCTCACAAACGGAAGATCATCGCAGATCATGTGGACCAAATGCTGAAAGAGGGGATCATAGAGCCCTCACAGTCCTCCTGGGGTGCCCCTGTGGTGCTAGTGGGGAAACCAGATGGTTCTATGAGGTTCTGTGTGGACTATCGAAGGCTCAATGCAAAAACACATCAAGATGCATATCCCATGCCTTTGGTACATGAGCTGCTTGAATCCCTTCATGGAGCCACCATCTTTAGTACCCTTGACTTGAAGTCAGGATATTGGCAAGTGTCCGTGGCTGAAGATAGTAAGCCCAAGACCGCCGTCATCACACCGGATGGACTTTATCAGTTCAAGGTCATGCCTTTTGGACTCAAAAACGCAGGTGCAACATTCCAGCGCTTGATGGAGAAGGTGTTGGGGAACCTAAGAGGGAAGATCTGCTGTGTCTACATTGATGATGTCATTGTATTTTCTCCAACCCCAGAGCAGCATCTAAGAGACCTCAACACTGTCTTTGAGAGGCTTCATCAGGCACACCTGACCCTCAACCTAAAGAAGTGCATCTTCTTTCAAAAGGAACTTAAATTTCTGGGACATGTGGTGTCTGGTGAAGGAGTTCATGTCGATCCAGAGAAGACAGATGCAGTAACTTCATATCCAACACCCAACAACGTCAAATCTCTGCAACGGTTCCTGGGTCTGGTTGGATGGTACCATAAGTTTATTCAACATTTTGCAGACTTGGCAGCTCCTCTGAACAGACTTAAGAGAAAAGACGTGAAGTGGGACTGGACGGAAGAGTGCCAACAGTCCTTCCAACAATTAAAAACAGCTCTGGTCAATGCTCCAGTTCTTGTGCAGCCTGACTACGCTCTACCTTTTGAAGTCCACACAGATGCGAGTGAAGTCGGTCTGGGAGCAGTGTTAGTTCAATCCACCAGTAAAGGGGAACGAGTGATCGCATATGCCTCCCGAGGCCTAAAAGGAGCTGAGTGTCATTACTCCACCTCTGAAAAGGGGTGTCTGTCAGTGGTGTGGGCTGTGGGCTGACACTACCTCGAAGGAGTGCAGTTCACTGTGTTTACTGACCACGCTGCTTTGTCATGGGCGTTTAATTGCCCCAAGACTTCATCCAGACTCACCCGGTGGATTCTGCGACTTCAACAGTTTAACTTCAAGGTCCAGTATAGGAAAGGACTGCACAACATCGTGCCTGATGCACTGTCTAGGGCAGTACCAGGTACACCCTCTCCACCTGCACATGCAGCTGTCCTTACCTCCAGTTGTTCCGCTGACCTACCATCATCTCTTGATGAAATCAAAGATGCTCAGGAAAAAGATCCTGATTTGAGTCGTCTTATCAAAGAGGCGGAAATGGATGGTAGACCTGACAGGATAGGTTTTTGCATCTTACATGGCATCCTGTACCGGCGCTCTCCAGTGAGGGATGGTGGCAACAAATACCAGTTGGTGGTCCCAAAAGATCTTGTCCAGGTGTTTCTGTGTTATTTCCACAACAACCCTCTGAGTGGGCACCTAGGCCGCCTAAAGACTCTGTTAAGAATCCTGGAAGTGGCCTGGTGGCCGACCGTCCGCAAGGATGTATGGGACCATGTGAAAAGTTGTCAAACCTGTCAGGCCTACAAACCTGAAAATAAAAAACCAGCTGGTCTTCTCCAGACAACTCCAGTAGAAGATCCCTGGGAGAAACTTGGTGTTGACCTGATGGGACCGTTTCCAAGGAGTAAAAAAGGAAACCTGTTTCTGCTGGTTATTATAGACTATTTTTCTAAATGGGTGGAGATGTTTCCCTTAAAGGATAGCAAAGCCCATCGCATCACTGCAGTCTTCAGGGATGAGATCTTCACGCGATTTGGTGTTCCTCGAGTAATTGTCTCTGTCTGAGGAGCCCAATTCACAGGATACGAAATGGCTCACCTCTGCAAGACCTGGGGGGTGACACAGACATTCACCACAAGTTTCCACCCACAATCAAACCTCACAGAGCGATCAAACCGCACCATCAAAACAATGATCGCATCCTACGTAGGAACCCAACATCAAAACTGGGATCAATGGATCAGAGAATTTCGCTTTGCAATAAATGCTGCATACCATGAAACCACGGGAAAGTCTCCAGCAGAGCTCTTCCTGGGGAGAGCTTTGAAAGGTCCTTTGGAGCGACTAATTACAGCAACACCATCACTGCATCAACCACAGTATACACTCATGGAAAGACAACAAAAACTGATAGAACAAGTTAAAAAGAGAGTGGAGCAGTGTCAGACCAGGCAAGCCAAGTACTACAATACCCGGAGGAGAAGTGCGCAGTTCCAGCCGGGAGACTTGGTCTGGGTACGGACTCATCCACTCTCTAAAGCATCTGAACACTTCTCAGCCAAACTAGCGCCTAAATGGTCAGGGCCAGCAGTAATAATGAGAAGATTAGGACTTCTAAACTATCAGATCCAGTGGAAAGACCATAATAGAAAAGTGGACACGGTTAATGTCAACCTGAAGCCCTACATTAGGGTTCAGCCTCCCTAAGTTTCAGGGGGGGGGGGGGGGGGGGGGGGGGGGACTGTGACAGGGTCACATTATGACTATGAAAAGAAAAGAAAAAAAGGAGAAACATTAGTTCTACCTGGGTTTGTGTATGAGGGGACTAACGTGTTTTCTTTGTTCCTGAAGAAACATATGTTATCTACTGTCATTTCTGGATGTGGTCTTTGTGTTATATTTGAGGGTGTATTTACTTATGTTATGGACAGTTCACCTGACGCACGGCAGTCACGCCCCAAAGTTATAAAATGGGGTCGGAACAGGTGCGCAAGGGGGGGGAAGGAAGGTGAAAGACGCGCTGACAGCTGCCGCCGTGCTCTTCTCCCGTGGAAAAGAAAGACTTCTGAGCTATTAGATGTTCCTTGCCTGCTGCTGGATTTATCCCATCAGCATTCTGTGGAGTCCAGATGAGTGACGGGGGAGCAGAATCAGGAGATTTCTACCGGGGACGTGATGTGCTGCGGGGAGAAAAAGCCGCTCTGATGACAGAGTTTGCGCTGAGTGAATTTAAACTCGCGTCTGCAGTGACGTATGTGTCAGAGGATGTCCGATTGGCCATTCTGCATGTCAATCAAGTCCCGTACTTCTCGGTGAGGATTTTGATTGGCTGGTGGATTTTCAAGAAGTACTCTCTTCCCCTTCAATCTCCCCCACGTGCCCGAAGATGACCGGTCTATCGCGACCGACGCAACGAGCTCCCCTGCTCTGAAACACACATCACCGCACACCGAGTCCAAAACACCGGCGCAAACTCTCCATCACCAGAAAGCCGCTCCCCGCTCCGCGCCACGCCAAGCCCCCAGCAGAAAATCACTCCAGACCCGGAGTGTTTATTGAAGCCGCCCCGCGTGTCCTCCTGCAATCAGCTCAGCAGCCCTGGCCCGACAAGCATGAGCCACCAAGGAAGCTGTTTTTTACGTGGCACCAGGCACGGAGCTAGCAGCGCCTTTGAAATGCCATGAAAAATGAACAAACTAAAATAAATTTGAATTTTTATAAAATACTCATTATTTTCCAAAGTCACAGGGAGCCACAACAGAAGGATGAAAGAGCCACATCTGGCTCCGGAGCCATGGGTTGCCGACCCCTGTATTAGATGTTCCTTGCCTGCTGCTGGATTTATCCCATCAGCATTCTGTGGAGTCCAGATGAGTGACGGGGGAGCAGAATCAGGAGATTTATTCGAAAGGCTGAGGGGAATGCCGTGCGTGATCCCGTGAGTGGGCGCATTTCTAGACAAACTGATCAAAGAGTCCAGCTGGTGAGATCGACACTTTTTTCCTTCTTGGGTACCCAAAAATATTTTTTTATTTTACTGGTATACCAGTTTATTTGTGGGGGGCTTCTTTTGGTTGGATTTACTGGACTGACAGAGGCCGCGATGCGCGTTTGCGCGGACATTTCATTGACTCTTGTATGAGTGCGCCCCTGTGGAAAAGAGAGGGAAAAAAAAGAAAGAACATTAAATTTATGTTTGGAGAAATTCTACAGGTGTATTTTTGTTTTGAATAATATGATTCTGTTTAAACGGTGTTTGAAGAACCCAAAGAACTTTTGATAACACACATTATTTAAATTAAGTAGTGTTTGTTACAGGATTGATCCTTGATTCCCAACAAAAATATCTATAAATTTGGCATTAGAGTCACATACAGCCTGCAGTTGAATGGAATAAAAAGCTTTCTGTTAAAATAAAAAACTGCATTTTCTTTTAGGGCCTTTATTCTTCAGTGGCAGCCATCAATGCTCCCCATGTCCTTTTGGAAGGTGGAAGACCAAGCCAGCTGCTAAAAAACCTGAGGTGACTAATGGTAGTTCATTCCCACTGGGAAGCTGGATGATCCTGCTCATCAGCTGGAGGATGCAGTCTGCCGTCCTGTGGACAATGTCCCTCACAGTGGACCGTGGCATGTAAAAGGCCCTGGCTACCACACCGTAAGATGGGTCACATGCCAGAGAAGGAACAGCAGGACCTCAGTCTCCTGTGCCCCCCCAGAGTAAGAGGAACCCAAAGCTGCTCCACCAGATGCTCCATGGTCCTGCGGGTCAACCGAAAATCCGGTCTTGTGTCGGACTGAGCGTCAGCGTAAAGGGCCAGAACAGAAACCTTTATGTTGGCAAAGCAGTAGAGATGTGAAAGACCCTGTAAAATGCAACAATAATTATTTCATTGAGGAAATTAAATCTCATATTTTGAATGTTTCATTTTATTTTGATGTCTTACATTTTAGTTTATGAAGTATTTATAAATGCTGGAAAAGCTCGTGTTTTTTTGTGGCTGGGTTTTTGGATTTTCATATAAATATTTAAAAATTAAAGTTTTTTTAGTGATATGGTTTGACTCTGAATAAAAAAATACTAAACTCTGAACTCACAAGTGTTTCATGTAGTTAGACTAGGCAACTAATAATTCAATGTTGATAAAGAATGTTAAACTAAACTGTGTAACCTTGAGCACAATTAGTAACAAATGCTTAAGTTTAACTAATAAAACAACTTAAAGTTTAACTTACAGGTTGTTCATGTCTGGTCAGGGCATCCAGAGGAAATCTTCTGAGACGTCTGCTTGTCCTTGCCGCCCTGTGATGCTGCATATCTGCTCGTTTTCGGTTTGATCTCATGAAAAACGGTTGAATTATTTCCAGGAACACGGACAGATTCATATTCAAAGCCATTTTCAGTAAAGTAGAAGAGACAACTACAGAAAAAAATGCCTCCTCGCAAGAGCCCGTAAATCGTTCAGTGGCATAAAAATAAATATTGCCATGGAGTAATAACATAAATCTACACCAATGTGTTTTTAATTTTATTATTTATAAATCAGCCACGTTTTCCATGATCAGAACAGTAGATGCATAAATAGTCTCCGTAAAATGTTCATATTTATTATGTTTTTACTTTGACAAATAAGTGTCATTCTCCGTGTTAAATAGGAGTAGTTCCCCTCCAGACCAGGTGGTGGCGGTAATGCGCCACTTTGTTTTCGTGTCAATGGCGATATGAAAACACCCGAAAGAGAAAACTAGTGAGCACGGGTGTCCGAATTGCTTTGAAAATTCAGAGAACTACATAGGGAACTATATAGTGCAGCACTATATAGGGTTTTAGTAGTAAGGGGTTAGGGCGGTAATTCGGACACAGCCATGGATAGTCGATTGAGGAATATAACATATTAAACACATTATCTTACGTATTTACAAATATATTTTACAGCAGATACTTGATATTTTTTAAAAATACTTACATTTTTAAGTCCTCTGTCTCGCGCAATCATCCGCCATCTACGATATCTTCGATAATTCAAAGGCAGTGCATGGGTGAGACGCAATGCATTCTGGTATGAACGCAGTGCATTCTGGACAATATTCGCCGATCGAGTGAGCATCGATCCACACTGGTTTTTCGTAGAGAATTCTGGGAAATTTCTAGTGCACACGAATTTTGAACTGTAGATTCGGACAACCCTACAAAATGGCGACTGCACCATATAGTGCACTATATAGGGGTTAGGGCGGTAATTGGGACACAGGGCATATTGGATTCATATGGCGATTTGATTGGTTAGAATCTGGACCAATCAGCAGCTGTTTGATGGCAGCTTGGTCACGTCAGACCGAAACTTAACTCAGCAAAGATAAGAAAAAAGTGAGATGACACACAACGCATGCGAATTTCTTCATGGCGATGCCAGTGGCAGTCATATCACGCTAAGCAAAATCAAAGATAGGACAAAAGCGAGATTTGACACAACGCACACAAAAACATGTGTTTTGCAAATGCAAAAAACGTTTTTGAAAGCAAAAAAAAAAACAATTTTTGAGCAAAAAAAACAATTTATGAGCAAAAAACTTAGAACACCTGAAACTAAATAAATCTCCACGTAAAGACGACTTAACCTCTGAATTCTATCAAACATTCTGGCTCCTTTCCTACAAAGCTTAGATAATTTCCTTCCTCCTACTTTAACCCAGGACTTTATAACATTCATACCCAAACCTAAAAAGGATTGACTCCTCATAAGAATGAAAAAGGTTATGGATCATAGAATAGATGAGACTCAGTCTTTCTTCATGAGAAATCGACTATGAAGGTAATAATGTTCCAAAATATTAAGCATGAACTTGAGCACCAAAAATCTGCATCTGTGTGTAAAGAATCTGCTGCTATAAAGAAATAATGAAAAAAATCTGTTTCTACAAATGTAAAGATGTGTTTTAACAAATAAAATCACAACTGATAAACTCCAACTTGCAAGTGTTTATTTAGAGTTACAACCTTAAATCGGTAATTACAACTGCTCTAATCTGCTGCCATGAATCACATCTTTCTAAAACTGTATGAGGTTCCATTTGTGCCAAAAATACGAAAATATGTTTTTGGTCCACTGTCTATGTCTATTGAACGAGTTCATTGAACATTGGTTCATGTCTATGTACTACTAAGCAATATCTTCTGCATGCCCATGCTTTTTTGATTATTACTTTGTATTTGCTCTGTGATGTATACACTTGCTTTATGCTTAAAACTTTGCATTTGTCTTTATTATTGTCGTTTCCCCCTGTCGTCTCATTACGGCGTCAGGAAAGTCCTTAGCAACCGTTGCTAGTGTCGTTAGCTACGTCGTTTCCCCATGTCGTGTCCGTAGATCTTGTTGTGTTTCAAGTTTTGCCAAAGTTGTTTGAAAGTCCTTTATAGGGCCGGTAAATTGTTTCCTGTACTACCATGGAATGAAACACGTAAAACAAACCCCAACCTTTATTGATATTCCTGCAAACACGCATTGCCAGAAGGGGGGGGGGGTGTGCATGCGTACAACAGTTTCACGTTCCCGTTTTAGGTTATTTTGTTTTAACTTAAGAATGGCTTCAATTAAATCTAGTGATGAAACTATTACTTAAAAGTCTTTTGACTTTATCCAATATGTTGTTACAAATATGATGGATAAATGAGGAGCAGAGGTACCCAAAAGAGCATTATAGTGGTCCTGAGATTAACAGATTAAAAAGAAAAAATCAAATCCAGTCAATTTTCAAGAGTCGCTTCGGGAACGTGAAAACATTGTACGCACCCCCCCCCCCCGGCAATGTGCGTTTGGGGGAATATCAATGAAGTTCAATTTAAAATATGTGTTTGTCATGGTTTACGCTAGCGCCAGCTTTAATAAACATTTTTTTTTCCTTCCGTGGTAGTACAGGAAACAATTTACCGGCCGTACAAAAGACTTTTCTGATGCCTTTGGCAAAATTTGAAAAACGACAAGATGTAACGACATGACAGGGGGATACGTCGTAGCTAACGACACTAGCAACGGTTGCTAAGGACTTTCCTGAGGAGAAGTGAGACGACAGAGGGTATCGACAATAACAAAGACAAATGCAAAATTTTAAACATAACGCAGTTCAATGAACTCGTTCAGTAGACATAGAAAGTGGACACAAAAACATATTTTTGGCACAAACAGAACCTCATACAACTGCGCTTCACTTTTGAGTCTCTCTTTGCGAGAAACTTTCTTTTTATTGAAGCAAGAATTTAACAAACAATAACGACATGTCTGTCAATGACATCAATATCAATGCTGAGGCAAAGGTAGACAAAAAAAACATGACAAATATAACTTAAAAAATTTCAATAAAAATAGGGTCTATTACAAAAGGTTAAATAGATCAAATAAATTACACAATGTCTGGGCATTCTTATGATTCATGTAATGTAAAGATTTAGAGAATAGGTTAAGACGGTTGAGTAATCCATTAATATGAGGTTTCACCTTTAAGAATTCACAAGTATGAATGAAATGCTTTGAAATTAATCAGTACATTAATCAGAAAGTCCAGATTTTTTCAATTAATTGTAATGGAATTTTAATTGTATACCAGTTTAAGAGTTAATAATGATATCTTTGGATTTGAGCCAATTATGAAAAGAAGACCAAAACTGTTTTACATGCAAACATTCAAAGAAAAGATGTTCCACAGTTTCTACATTATAACCACTAAAGACACAAAGATCACTGTCCCAGTTAAAGAGACAATGTAAAATGATCTGAAGGGTATCATTTTACATTTCAAAGGTCTCTTCTTTAGGTTTGTGAGGGACAGGATATGATAGATATAATGTTTTATCCTATTAGCTTCAGTGGTGCTGTAATTCTACAAAATATATTTTCTTTTTAACGGGGAAGGGTAATATGAATTATTTAAAATCTCTAGAAAAAATGTGTTTGTTAGTTTTTGTCTCCCAAACATAGTCCTTCCACACAGAGTGGCCTCATTTCAGAAGAATGTTGTTGCAGCATTATTGGCTGAGCTATAGTTTTAGTGGGAATTGGAATGGATTTGATTGTCATGGTACCTGTCAGGGTTCTGAGTTTTTCTGTTCTGCCCCCGGTTTGTTTGCCTCTATTTAATTAGATTTATCTTTGTTCTGAAGTCATGTTTTGTTCAGACTTTTATTTTGAAGGCCATTTTTGAGTTCATGAGAGGAATTCAATGTCAAATCAAATCAAATCAAATCAACTTTATTAATAAAGCACTTTTCATATAAAAATATAACACAAAGTGCTTTACATTAAAACACAACAAAATATTAAAACAAGCATTGACGATTTAAAAATAAATAAATAAATATAAATAAATAGGGCCCCCCTCCCTGTACCTAGCCCCCCACTCCTCTCACACCTCCCACCCCCTAACTGATGGCGAAGGACAGTGAGAAATAGGCTGAGCACAAAAACAGGATGCAGGAAACGCTGATAATTGGAACCCCCCCCCTCCGTGAACAGCCGCATAGACAGCCAAATACAGCATCACAGGCGGGGACCGCTCCACCACAGCTAAGAGGTGATGCAGGTCCCCATCTAGAGAGTGGCTGAACAGCAGCCGACCCAGAGGGAGGGGCTCCAGCTGAGGAAGCACCAGAGATACAAATGAATAAAAATGAGGATGAAAAATACAAAATAAAAATTTAAAAAAAGTAAACATATTGATAAAAACAATAAAACATTAAAATAAGGTTAATTAAAATAACACGTTAAGAATCTGGTTCAAGTTCATAAAACAAGATCAAATGGATAAATAAATAAATAAAATATAAATAAGAAGTACATATAAATAAATGACGATTCATAATCGTATTTCGGGCAGATGACTCGTAGCAGTGTTTACAGCTAATACCCTAGGGCGGTTCAGTCAATTAATGCACCTGCTCAGCGTCCTATTTAAGCCCAGGTGCGCAGGCGCTCATTCTCTTTCTTACCTTCAGCGCTCATTCTTCGCCCCACCCTCCTCCCCGGCTTCCACCTGTGGGCTCCGTAAGGGGGGTTTTTGTTACCCGAAAGTTTTATGGAAATCTCTCATGGAATTGAACGGAGCCTTTTGCCAAACCAAAAGATGTGAATGCCAACTAAAGTATGTGGAAAATGTCAAATAAATATTTCTTACTGCAAGAGTTGTCTGACTGAAATAACTGAATGAATACATAAAAGCAGTAAAGCATTAGCTGAGAGCCAGGTTAAAAAGATGGGTCTTGAGCCTTTCCTTAAAAGCATTAATGCTCTCTGCGGCTCTCAGGTCCTCCGGCAGACTGTTCCATAAACGGGGACCATAGTGCTGAAACGCAGCCTCTCCATGGGTTCTGGTTTTTCCAGTTGGAATGGTTAACAGACCAGAGCCAGAGGATCTCAGGGTCCGTGAGGGTTCATACTTTACTAAATGATCTGATAAATAAGAAGGTGCAAGACCGTTAAGACATTTAAAAATGGTTAAAAGTATCTTCAAATCAATCCTGAAGCATATGGGGGGCCAATGCAGGGATTTTAAAATTGGGGTGATGTGACCCCGCCTCCTGGTCTTTGTAAGAACTCGTGCAGCAGAGTTCTGGAGGAGCGCGTTACAATAATCAACTTTACTCATGATAAAAGCATGCATTAGCATCTCCATGTTAGCAAGACAGAGTAGTGGGTGGAGCCTAGCCAGATTTTTGAGATGATAAAAACCAGTTTTAACCACCTGTTTTATATGTGGGATAAAAGTTAGCTTAGAGTCAAAGATAACACCCAGGTTTCTGACTGTTTCTGAATGACTTAAGGAAAGTTCCTGTAGCTTCAGAAACTGTTTCTCTCTCTTGGCTTCAGGACCAATAACTAAAATTTCAGTTTTTTCCTGGTTGAGCTGCAGAAAGTTATTTGCCATCCATAATTTTACATCTAAAATACAGTTAAAAAGTGCTTCTATTGGTCTTGTGTCATCAGGAGACATAGATATGTACAGCTGGGTATCATCAGCATAGCTATGAAAGCTGATGTTGTGGCTTCTGATGACATTCCCCAGAGGAAGCATGTAAATGTTAAAAAGCAAGGGGCCAAGGATGGAACCTTGAGGCACCCCACAATTAATTTCATGGACCCCAGAGAAGTGCGTGTCCATGCTAACCATAAAGTTTCTCTCCATGAGGTACGATTCAAACCACTTGAGAACAGTCCCTGAAAGGCCAATAATTTTCAGTCTGTTTACAAGGATCAGGTGATCAACAGTATCAAAAGCTGCACTTAGATCTAGTAGAACTAGTACTGAGATCTGACCTGAATCCAAGGCACACCTGACATCATTAACGATTTTCAACAAGGCTGTCTCTGTGCTGTGGTTTGTCCTAAAGCCAGACTGGTTTATCTCAAAAATGTTGTTTTGAGAGAGAAACTCATTCAGCTGAATAAAAACAAGTTTTTCTAAAACCTTACTTAAAAATGGCAAGTTGGACACAGGTCTGTAGTTATTAAAAACTGAAGGGTCTAAATTAGTTTTCTTGAGTAACAGTTTCACCACTGCAGTCTTAAAGGCAGCAGGAAAAATAGCCATCTGTAGAGAGGAGTTCATGATATTTAAAATCTCACTCTCAAAAGACCCATAAAATGATTTAAAAAGTGATGTGGGGAGGGGATCTAAAAAACAAGTTGTTGGATTAACTTTGGAGAAAACTCGACCAAGTGTTGCAGCTTCAACCAGGTCAAAACTGTCCAGTGCTTCCTCAGGTAAAATCAAGCCATCATTACCATCATTACAGATAAAAAGGCTTTTCTGTCCTTTTATGATGTTAGATCTGACAGAATGAATCTTGCTCCTGAAGTGGTCTGCAAAGTCCTCACACAATGAGGCAGAGGCTGGCATTGTGATTTTGTTGATATTTGAGTTAATTAAAGATTCAGTTGTGGTGAAGAGGACTCTGGTTATTTTTATTTACAGAAATTATATTCTCAAAATATGAATTTCTGGTCTGTTTTACGGTTTGATTGTATAGTTTTAGTTGGTTCTGGTATTGTTTATAGTTTATTTCAAGTTTGTGTTTTCTCCAAAGTCTTTCAGCAGATCTACGACGTCTCTTCAATTGTTTAATTTTCTCAGTTCTCCAAGGGGGCGTGGCTTTGGTTCTTATTTTTTTGGATTTTAGTGAAGCAACTGAGTCGAGACTGGATTTTAATTTACTGTTATATTTTTTAATACGTAGATCACAAGAGGCCGGTAAGACAGGTGGAGAGTTGGAGCGAACAGATGTAATAAATTTTTCGACCACTTCAGGAGTCAAGTAGCGTTTCTTCACCGTTCTCACAGACGGCTCCTGCTTTATTAAACCAGTGATGTTAAAAAGCACACAGTAATGGTCAGATACAGTCAGGTCCACAACAGTGGACACACTGGTAGGTAAACCATGACTGATGACGAGGTCAAGAGTGTGCCCCCTGTTGTGAGTCGGCTGCGTGACATGTTGTTTAAAATCAAGAGAGGAGAGTAAGTCCAAGAACTGAGTGGTGCAATAGTCCGACTTCCCGTCTATATGCAGGTTAAAATCACCAGTTATTAAAATCATGTTAAAGGAAGTGTGGACAGATGCTAGAAACTCAGAAAACTCAATAAAAACAGAGCTTGGTTTGGGTGGTCTGTATACTGTGATGCATAAAACTGGAGGGTTGTTAAAAACAAAGGCATGGTGTTCAAAGCTGGTGTACTCATCTAATGTAATCTGCTTTACTGCAAAGGAGTTGGACATTATGGAAGCAGTACCCCCACCCTTTCTGCCCTCCCTGGTGGAAAAAACAAAGCTAAAATTGGGTGGAGAAGCCTCTGTGAGAACAGTAGATGCATCCGTGCTCAGCCATGTTTCAGTTAAAAACAGTCCATCAATATTATAATCATGGATAAAATCATTTATGATAAATGTTTTGTTGGACAACGATCAAACGTTAAAAAGTGCCAAGTTAAGAGAGGGGGGTGGAGTGGTTGTGGAACCTGCTTCCTCAGGTTTTGGTGCTTCCTTAAGTGGACGAAGCCAGTTAGTGTTTGCTTTTCTCCCAGCACGTCCCCCCATGGAAGACCTGTCTGTAATAATAGTCTTAATGGGAAAGACTGGGGGGGCTGCAGGTCGTGGCAAGGAAGCACTGTTGATTGAAGCAGTTTTTGGGGAATGTGGGGGGGTGATACCACATCCAGTCAGTCACTTCCACAGACTGATGTCTGCACGGATGAGGAGGAGGTTTGGACTGGTGGGGGCATGATGGGGGCCGGTGATGTCTGGACAGAGTGTCTGATGTTTGCAGCTAAAACATTGCTGCCCAGTGGACTGGGGTGAATCCCATCAGTTGTATAAAATGAGGTTCTGTTCCAGAAAAGATTAAAATTGTCAATAAAAACAAACCTATTCAGGCTGGAAGCAGACTGGAGCCAGGTGCTCAGACTCAGCAGCCTGCTGAAGCTGCCCTGGCCGCGGGAGAGGGAGGGGAGGGGCCCCGAGATAAAAACAGTCAATGGACAGGAGTTTAAAAAAATAAAAAGTCTGATGAACACCTTTTTAGTCGTTTCAGGCTCCCGATAAGACGTGTCATTAAAACCAACATGTAAAATCAGCCTCCTGACAGAGGACGGGAGAGATCTCAGCAGGTCTGGGAGTTTCTCCAGAATATCCAGAACCGTGGCTCCCGGAAAACAGTGAGTGACCGCGTTAAAGAAGCGGACCTTCCGTATAATGGAGTCCCCGATTATCGCCGTTGTCGGGGCAAACAGGGGAGGAGGAGACAGCCATGTTAATTCAGTCTTTGCCACGCAGTCTTGTCATCTGTCGCCAACATGCTTCTGTTTATGCCAGAGACCTCATTGTCTGTAAGTTTTGGTTTAAGTTAATTAATATAGTTCTGAATATAGTCTTATTTGTCTCTTTTCTTCAAGTTTGTGTGTTAGATTAGCAGCTGTGTTGTCATGCTGGAGTTGAACTCTAAAACAATATTGCTGAGTATTGCTATACTCATGTTTAGACATTTTATTTGACAATTATATTCTGTGTTTGCAGTTTTACTCTTTGTTGAATGTCTAAAATAAACGGAGCTTGGAAGCTACTCCCTGACTCGACGTCTTTTAGCAAGAGTTAGGCTTACTGGTAAATCATATTAGAAACATATAAGGAGAACAGGAAATTTTCCTTAATAAAGAGAAGAACCACACAGGAGATGAGAACCTTTGTTAGACTTCTTCAGAAGGAGAACTCCTCTGTGACAGCACCAACCGTCACAGAGGAGTTCTGCCTTCAGTAGATCCAGTCTGGTTTTATTGGTGGCAGAGGTTGATAACATGAATGTAGGTCATTCAGTCAAGCAGGACAGGAACATCATATTCTAGTAGAATCAGAACTTTTCAGGTCATTGTTTTCTTACTGAAAGATAGAACTGAGACAAACACATCATGGTGATAACAGCAAATGATAATTACAGAACTCTAACATCCCTCCCTTTTTATCATTTTAAACAAACAGAAGTAACAAGAAGAAGTTACAAACATGGAACATGGTTTTTAATCATAAGAACAAGGCATCAAAACATCATTTCACCACTTGCTTTTGACATTTTCAGTGAGAGATTCATACGATGCCTCTAAAGTAGGAGTATTCACATGGGGAGGGGTCCTCTTCAGCTTGTTGGACAAAAGCCTGCGTGGTGGCCTTTGTTGTCATGAACATGACACAAGGCATGGAGAAATACAAAACAGGAAGAAATTGATGAGTTAATGGATTGGATTTATCTGCACTATTCCAGACACTCAAATTTCTTCCAGTGTGTCCATCATTCATTCATACTTGGTGATGGTAACTACAGTTGTAGCCACAGCTGCCGTGACTGACAGAAGTGGCTGCCAGTTCACCGCTACGGCCCCTCTGACCATCGACAGGATCATTCATGCACATTCACAGGAAGTAGTAGTAGGGTGTCGCCCATCATTGGGTGATGTTAATTGCTCCCCATTAATATGGTAATTGCCCCATTACCCCCATTACCATTGCTTGCTTGTTCGAACTGCTTACCAATCGAGCTACCCAGCTGGTTGTATAGACATCAACAATTTCAGCAGGTGGGTCCACCATGGACCTGATGTTAGGTAGGACCAGATGTCACTGGTGGGACTGGCACCAGGAGTCACAGACTTAACGTAGGCTTGTAACTCCGTTAAGTCGTGCAGTGTGGTAGAAATGTCCTGTCCATCACTGGTGCCGTCCGAGATGAAGGTGCTGCAGGTGTCTCCAACCATTTTGCACACATCTCCCGATGATGCAGTTAGGAGGTTGAGCACGAGTCGATTTTGCAGAACCATAGATCTTATGGCCGACATCTTTGCTGCTGATGCATTGGAAAACTTATAGGTGGTGTTAAGGAGTCTCAGCAATGCGTACCTGTTGATCTCGATGTGGTCTCTTACTTCTGCCACCCCGATCCACTGAAGGAGTGATTGGGGCTGGTGGGGATCGCGTTCGTTGGGGGGTCGGTTCCGGTGCCTGGGCGGGGCGGGCTGGGCCCTGCGTGGTCTTCTGGGCTTGGCGGTGGGGGGTGCATGGTGGGGGGGTTGGGTGGTGGTCCGGCTTGGCTTGGGGGGGTGGTCTCTTTGTCCGTGCTGGGGGGGGTTGGCGGGGGGTCCTGCTCGGGGGGGGTAGGTCCAGCGGCGCTGGATGGGCTGCCCGTCTACACCTGGGGCTGGGATCAACCCTTCCCTGGCTCTGGGGCGGGGCAGGGCAACCCTCTTGGGGCCCCCGGTCGCTCTGGGCGTCACCCGCTGCGGCTGCAGGGTCTTGGAGGGTGTGTGTGGGGGGTCTGTCGGCCCTGTCTTGTGGGGGGGCTTTCCGGGGGGGAGCGGGCACCGTGGGTACGGGGCCTTGGGGGTTTGACGGGTCGGGGTCTCCGCCGGTGGCAATCGGTGGTTGCCCCGGCCGGTTGGCTGCCTTGGTCCCATCGAGGCCTGACCAGAGCTCCCTCGGGGCCGGCGCCTGGGGGTGGGGGTCTGGGCTTGCTCCGGGGGGGGGCGGCGCTTTCTGGCTCCTCTCTCTCTGTGTGGGGGGGGGTCGTGCTGGGCCTGGGGCGTCGGTGCCTCGGGGGATGGGGCCTCGAGGCTGGGGGACCTGGGCCCTATGCTGGGGGGGACTGGGGGACGGATGTTTGACCACCGGGAGACAGTGTGCCAGCTGTCCCCAACTCACCCCCTTCCTCATATAATCTCATATTAGGGTGAGGGGGTGGGGGGTTTAGCCTGCGATGCGCTTTGGGGGGGGGCTACTTGGCAGTGGTCTCCCTCCCATGGTTGCCGTATGGAATGGGCCCCCCCTCTCTCGGTTTTATTTGCACCTTAGACATGTAGGGCCCTTGGTAGGGGGGGTGCTTGGACATCACTGCCAGCAAGCAGCAGATGTCCTCCTAGCACCCTACCCACCAATTTTAACCGCACCTTAGACATTTAGGGCCCCTTGGTGGGGAGGGTGAGGGTACATTACTGTGAGTAATCAGGGAATGTCCTCTCTGTGCCCTACTCACCAATTTTAACTACACCCCCCTAGTACACACACCTTTTACTTCTCATAATATACATTCAAACACAAACACACACACATGCACACATACACCCTTACGAACACACGCACACACATTATACAAGGAAGGTGGGTCCAAGGTCCATCTGTCCCCTACCCCATCCCTGGTGGGGGGTACTGGGCCCTTGGCAGCGGTGGCCGTGTCCCCTGGGTGCCGGTTTCCTGGGCCTGGCGGGGCCCTCTCCGCGCAGGGAGGGTGTTCACATTACACCTGAGCCGGGGGTGTCCGTCTCCCTGTGGGGTGGGTTCGGGTTTCTGCCCCTGGGCGCTGGGCCCCCGCCCACATTCCAACTGTGGCAGAGACTGGTCGGGCCATGTTAACAACACCCCTTGTGGGCCCCTCTTTTCTCCGGGGTGCCCCCCTCCTGGGCGGGGCCGGCTGTCCCCTGCCTTGC
Organism: Oryzias curvinotus; assembly: GCA_023969325.1. Lineage (NCBI taxonomy): Eukaryota > Metazoa > Chordata > Actinopteri > Beloniformes > Adrianichthyidae > Oryzias > Oryzias curvinotus. Next base: position 44,446 of record JALJSC010000127.1, read on the forward strand.
TCCTTCCTGGACCAACCGTAGGCCGGGTGGGTGGCTGCCTGGGGCGCAGAGCGGGTCTCCCTTGGGGGGTCCTGGCTCGTACCTGGGGTTGGGGCGGGGGGATACCCAGAACTCCTGGGTGGTGAGGGGGTGCTCGTCTGGGGCTGTGGGCGCTCTTCTCGGGTGGGGCCCTGCGTTGGGCCCTCCCGGCGCGGCGGGGGGGCTGCTCCCCTGGTTGGGCTGGGGCGGCGCTCTCTCCCCCCATGCCTCCCTGCTCTCTGGCTCTGGGAGCCTCGTGGTGGTCCTGCTGGCCCTGGCCTGGGTGGCGGATGTGATCGCCCGGGGGGTGGTTGTTCTCTGCCTGCTGCCGGGTGGCGCTGGGAGTTCTGGCTGCCGCTGCTGCTGCGGTGGGGGTCTGGGTGTGGGGATGGCTGGTCACTCCCCCTCTTTCTTTTCACATTCCATCATCCATTTAGAAGAACATAAACACTCACCTGAGCACAGGTGTTAGCTCACCTTTACACTAATAATTTGCATGATTGAATGAATGAAATATTTCACACTAGTTGGTTTGAAGGCATAAGTATGCGTGTGTGAACAATATCTGTATTGTGTGCATGTTTTGTGTACATGTTGACATGTGGACATCTTTGCAGTTAACAGGTGTGTTTATAACATCTGAGTGTGTGTGGACAGGCCCCGCCCTTTGAGATTTGTATTACACTTGAACCTTACCGTAATGATAAACATCCAGTAGGGTTGTTGCTTTAGGCTGCTTCATGGTTCTACCCCCCCCCTCTCCTATTATCACCCTCCTATCCCCCCTCCTCTCTAACACCCCTCTCTCTTCTTCCCTCCTTTCCTTTTCCGTCCGGTCCAACACCAAAGATTTTCAAACATGATGGAATTTAATAAAGTTTGTCCTGGATTCCAAAAGGGGTTTATTCAGACATTCCTCTGGTTTGTCTGTAGATTAATAACCCCTGTTGTTAAAGCAAAATATGTCCAACACAAGAGGCCTTCAGCTCTCATCTGTTTGCCCAGCTGTTGGACAGGACAAGTTAAAAAAACAAACAAAAAAAAAAAAAAAAAAAAAAAAAAAAAGGAGTGATTGTCCGAATTTTGCTCCTCCACCCCAGATGTGGAACTCCCATGGGACTCCAGTACTGGTAGTCATTTGTAGGGCGTTTATGCGGAACTCTGATGTGGAATTTTTCGTTGTGCCTGGTGAGGGTTAGGGACAGTTACATTCATGAAGATGCGTCTCCGTTAGATCGGTTGTAGCCAGGGTGTGTGCTGAGTTCTTACAGGCAATCTTGTTGTTTCCTGGTGATGTTGCCTGGGCAGAGAACATGGGAGGTTGGTACTGTAGGAATGATCGTGTGTGGCAACATTGAGGTGAGTTGTCTTTCCATACAGATCCCATGACCTGCAGGTAGGTTGATACCACCTTCTCCTGGTTTCTCCATTGGTAAGAAAGTCAGTGCGACAAGAAGACATGCTACAGTCACAGCGCAGCTCCGCCCCCACCTGCTGCGGTCCCCCAGCAGTGGGCCTTCCATGCTGCTAGGTTGCAGAGTCACTTCAAAGGTCCAGGTTCTAATGGATGTTGGGTTTGGCTGGTTTCTTCACTGACGATTGAGACGAACCGCCACTAAAAGACGGAACCCCTTTGTAGTCAGACTTCACCACAACAGCCTCCTTTAGGCCTCTGGTGCACGCTGCAACTTACAGTGACTGAGATGTATCCAGCTGGGGCGTTCAGCTGTTTTTACTGCCGTGGGTGTTGTTAGGAGGACTTGGTATGGTCTCTCCCATCGTGGGCTGGGCCAGTCCTTCCTTTTTAGGATCTTGATGAACACCCAGTCGTCTGGTTTCACCGGTGTGCTTTCCTGTGGAGATAAAGAGTCAGATGGCAGTAAATTTGCATTGGCCACCTCCTTCTGGTTTATCATTCTAATGATGAAGTCTGCTAATGGTTGAAAGCAAGTTGATTTTGCTCTGTAGGAGTAAAATGTCAACTGCATGAGGGACTAAAAGTTGTAATAGATGAAACAATATTACATCTGCCGAGGAGGTTACGGCCATCAATGCAGCACAAGCTGCCTGAACACATGGTGGCAGAGATCAAGCTACAGGATCAAGTTTTTTGGAGTAAAATGTAAGGGGGTGTAATTTGTCTCTGTGTTTTTGCATGAATTAATTTTAAATTTAAATATATTGTGTTTCTAGAGCACCTAATTAATTGCACAAAAATAAAAGGGAAATGAATATAAAAGCTTAAAGAAGTGAAGTAATAAGAGCTAAAATATAAAAAACTGCTAATATATGAAAATATAAATTAAAATAAATTAATGCTAAAAAGTGCATAAATAAAAGTCGAAAACTGGAATAAGGTAAGATGTAAAAAGTACAACATTAGCATTAAAGCGTTAATCAAATAAATATGTGATATAATAAAATATTTTAAATATAACAGTGAAATACAAGATCTAATTTAAAGCTGAATCAAATAGATGTGTCTCTTATTTCCCTTTAGAAACCTCGACAGTAGATGAGGCCCTCACATCCTCAGGGAGGCTGTTCTAGAGACGAGGCCTGTAGTTTCTAAAAGAGGCCTAGCCGTGGATTTTTATTCTGACCATCAGCAGGCCCGCGCCTGAGGATCTAAGGCCAATGGGAGGTTCATAAGGTAAAAGCAAGACTGAAATAAAAGGACCAAGAACATGAACACTTTTAAAAACTATTAAAAGAATCTTAAAATTGATCCTGAAGCTGACAGGGAGCCAGTGCAGAGATTTTAGGATGGGTGTAATGTGTTCCCTCTTCCCGGTTCTCGTTAAAAGGCGTGCAGCAGAGTTCTGGACTAGCTGCAGGTGATTAGGGATGGGTATGGTTAAGGTTTTAATGGTACTACGACTCTTATCGATACTGCTTATCGATCCGGTATTTTATCGGTACTCTTATCGATACTTTTTGAGGACGAAAAATAAAGAAATAAATAACAAATGAAGAACATAAAGTGTTTTATTTCCTCATTATGCAACAACACTGTTTTTTTTTAACAAAACATTTTACTTTATACATGAGAATGTTCCAGACAGGATATTCATTTAATTATTTAATCTAATTATTTTTATTATTTATGAGTGTGATGTTTCCTTTGATCTTTTGTCCATTTTCCACAACCTTTCTTTTGACTTTTCTGTCTGTCAAACACCAGAGTTAGGATTGAGTGAGATGATGGAAACAAATTCACTTTGATCCAGACTCCTTTCTATTTATTTATTTTTCTTTAAATCCAGTAAACCCAATAAATTATATTAATGTTACGGATAACAACTATCATTAGTCATTAATTATTATTAATTATTAGGAAGCAGCTGATAGTTTGTCGCGGGTCTGGAATCATTAGCGGTGAGTCTAAGCCCCGCCCCTCTACCTGTTTGTTGTTTGCTCCGCGTGCAAACCCCCCCCCCCCCCCCCCCCCCCCCCCCCCCCCCCCGCTGCCCCAGCGTGTTCTACACAAACAGCGAAACATACGGTCATCGTAGCAGAAATGTGACAGCATGGTAGGCAAACGAAATTAATTTTATGCAGAAACGTTAGTTCTTAGTCTAGGGCGCTCACGTGTCCCCTACCAGATCACCACTGACTGTGTGTGCGCTGCCTTGTCTTGTGTGTGTGCGCACGCGTGCTGTCAGAACAACAGCCCCGCCCCCCGTGCACACAAATAGACAGACAGAGCTCTCCTCTTTAACGAGAATACAGAAATTAATATCATCATTTATTAACGGAAAATTGACTGACTTGGTGGGTTAAATATGGCAGATAACGTTTATATTTTGTGGGACACAAAAAAAAAAAAAAAAAAAGTAACTTCTCCAGTACCGATAGCAGAACCGTTCAGGTCAGATCTTAAGCTACTGCGGTCTGGAAGAATGTGGCCCCGGGGCTGGTTCAATACCGGGGCTCGGTACCCATCCCTATGCGTGATAAGAGGGGTTTTCTTTACCCCAGAAAGGAGGGCATGACAATAATTGGGCAAAAGGTACCAGGTTTTAAAAACAAGGACAAATAGGCTGAGATGCAGCTTCTTCCCCAGAGCTGTAGTCTCCATCACCCCCCCCCCCCCCCCTCCATCTCCCACCGACTCAAATCTTATCCATCACAGACACCCCTCTGTACAACACACTACTATATGTGCAATGAAGCTGTTTAATTTATCATCACATTTTTGTTTAGAGCTCCTAACGTTTTTTAAGGATTTTTTTAATATTCTCATATTTTCTTTTATTTATTCTTGATGTTTACTTCTTTTTGACTGAGTGCCAACAGAATTTCACTGTAGAAATACACTGACAATAAAAAAAATCTTTGAATCTTTAATTCTATTCTTGATGTGATAAAAGCATGAAATAAGATTTCAGCCCTGGTCAAAGCTAAGGTCAGCATCTAAAATCAAACCAAGGTTCCTCACTATCACATACAGTACAGTTGATTGATGGATAAAAAGACCTTATCTCTCTGTGCTTCTGAACTGATAACCAAGAGTTCTGTTTTGTTTCTGAGCTACAAAAGTTCTCTCAAATTATTATTTTAATGTCACAATTACAGTTTAAAAGCCTGTCCAACAAAAAGACCATTCACACACCAAACCACAACTGGTTTGTTAAAACACAGACAAAGAACAGGCTAACACAACAATTACTTACCAAACTAAAAGAAAAGCACAAAAATACACAACACAACAACTAATGGTATATTAACACTTAGCAAAATAAACCATTTCACTGAAATTAATCCTTTAATGTTAGACTAGTCACGTTTTCCTTATTTTCTCCTATTCCTCTTTTCTCTCTCTCTCTCATGGTCACACACACACACCGTCTGCGCGCCTACTGCAACAACAGAGCTTCACTCCGGCACACACAGCTGCATTATCTCACTCATACTGTCTCTAGTTTAACAACTACTTCTTTCTATTCTTCTATATTCAGCTGTCCTTTCACACCATACTTTATCTTTTATTTCAACATATATTGTAGGCTGTTAGGTTGTATTTGTACTACATATATTTATTGTCCCCCTATGAAGGAGCCCTGTCAGGGGGACTTACTCATGTTACTACCTATATCACAACTGTAGGCAGCTGAAATTTCAACAGTCCACACTTTTGAGGTTGTCGAAAAGATGCACAAACTCTGAGATTACTTTGGTGACCTTGACCAACTAGGAGGTATGGCACGCTATGTCCGAGTTCCTGGTCCAGGGAGAACGAACTAGCTCGAATCTCCGACACCAAGGTCACTTTGATATTTATACGAAAATTTATATATTTTATATGTGTGTGTATATAGTAATACACTTCATATTTTATTTATTTTTACATTTTTTTTATTTATTTTTAATATTTTTTAATGTTCCCTGCCATCTGTACAGCCTTTTTACAGGAGTACTGATCCAGAGAGGGTCTCTAAAATACCTCTCCTTCTTTTTTAGTGGTTCTTTATTTTTGCATGCTGGGACTGGTTACCCGTTTTTAGCCAGAAAACCTTTTCTGCTATTTAACTCTCAACCCTGTGATCGTATGCAAAACTCACTCAGTCCTGTGGTTCATTATTTTCGGTCTGATCTCGTCAAGCCACCGCTGGCAGATGTAACAAACACTACTTAATTTAAATAATGTATGTTATCAAAAGTTCTTTTGGGTTTCTTCAAACAAAACCGAATCACATTACAATTCAAAAACAGAAATACACCTGTAGAATTTTTCGAACGTATATTTAATTTTCTTAACTCCCAAGTTTCTTTTTTCTTTCTCTTTTTTCACAGGCGCGCGCTCAGACTAGAGTCAATGAAATGTCCACGCAAATGCGCATCACGGACTCAGTCAGTCCAGTAAATCCAACCAAAAGAAGACCCCCCAAAATAAACTGGTATTTCATTCATTCATTCATTTTCTTAACCGTTTATTCCCTTTCGGGGTCACGGGGCTGCTGGAGCCTATCCCGGCCACTTGTGGGTGAAGGCAGGGGACACCCTGAACAGGTCGCCAGTCTGTCACAGGATAGAATCAAATCAAATCAAACTTTATTTATATAGCACTTTTCCAACAACATATGTTACTCAAAGTGCTGTGCATAAAATACAATAAAACTTAAAAACAAGATGACAACACAGACAGTGCGACAACCCCCCCCCCCCCCCGCAAAAACACACACACACATACATACGCACACAGCGATTAAATAAATAAATAAATAAATAAATAAATAAAAGGGATAAAATGATAGAATGTAGAACGTAGAGACCTGGCTTTGTCCTGAAGTGGGGAAACGATATTTTGGGGACATGTCCACATCAGTGACCCCCCCAACCCAAGTTCAGGGAGAACACTACCACAGGACCCCCCAGATCCAATCAAAATTCAAGAGGCTGGGTGGCTCGGTTGGTAAGGTGAGCGGCTACCATGCAGAAATCCAGGGTTCGATTCCCGGACAATGGTACCGAGTCAATTACCATACCAATTGAGCAATCACCCAGTGAGGGTCCTTAGGCAAGACCCTTATTGCTACTGCCTCCCGAGCGCGGTTAGGCTGCAGCTCACCGCTCCCCCAGGGGATGGGTCAAATGCGGAGAAGAATTTCCCCATTGTGGGATCAATAAAGTACTAATTATTAATTATTATTATTATTAAATAGTCAGACCCGGGAGATCCCATTCCAGCGACCCCGTTCACCGTCACCTCAGATGTGGAGGATCCCTCAGAGGAAAACACTGGAATTTAATAAAATGTAAAAGGAATAAAATTAAAATATATATAAAACATGAACAAGAAACAAATAACTACACAAACCTTAATAGACATATGAAATGGTAAGAGCGACTTAAAATAAATAGAATGAATAAATGAATAAATAAATGTATTTATATACATATATAAAACTAGTAAAAAGAAAAAATAAATAATTAAAATATCAAGTAAACCTGCTCGGGGGGGGGTAGGTCCAGCGGCGCTGGATGGGCTGCCCGTCTACACCTGGGGCTGGGATCAACCCTTCCCTGGCTCTGGGGCGGGGGCAGGGCAACCCTCTTGGGGCCCCCGGTCACTCTGGGCGTCACCCGCTGCGGCTGCGGGGTCTTGGGGGGTGTGGGGGGGGTCTGTCGGCCCTGTCTTGTGGGGGGGGGGCTTTCCGGGGGGGGGGGCACCATGGGTACGGGACCTTGGGGGTTTGACGGGTCGGGGTCTCCGCTGGTGGCAATCGGCGGTTGCCCCGGCCGGTTGGCTGCCTTGGTCCCATCGAGGCCTGACCAGAGCTCCCTCGGAGATGATGCATTGTTTGTCCAACTGCTTGATGGAGTGGATGAGGGTGATGAAGTCCTTCTTGAAGGTCTCAGATTGCTGAAAATTTAGGTCATTCACTCCTGCGTGGACTATTACTGTGTGAGTGGAGGGGTTGTATAGGGAGAGCTGGTGGGTCCACAATCACACACACTCACACCTAGGGACAATTTAGAGTTACCAATTAACCTATGAAGCATGTTTTTGGATGGTTGGAGAAGACCGGAGATCCCCGGAGAGAACCCACGCATACACGGGGAGAACATGCTAACTCCACACAGAAAGGCCCCCCATTGATGTTGTGTTTCAGGTCTCCCAGCTGGGACTTGAACCAGGGGAGCTGGGACTTGAACCAGGGGCCTTCTTGCTGTGAGGCAAGAGCGCTAACCACTGCACCACTGTGCAGCCCACTGGTATACCAGTGTAGGTGTGAGGAAACTGGATTTTCTAGATAGGACTGTAAAATAAGTTAATTAGGTTGGGTCGTTCCCCTTCAGTTTCCAGCACACAGAAATAAATGAATAAGGACTCAGAGACAAAACTTATCTTTGTGGAAGTTTTACTTCGTACAAACAGCACAGACATTCTGTACAAAGGGTTACAGACAGATGAACAGGCTGCTGCATCCAAAGTCTGAACAAAGACACTCAGAAAAGGGCTTGGTTTATATACCTGGCATTTACATATTCAGAAGATGGTCCGAGGGTCTATGGTGTGAAAAACCCACCCACATGCTGTTGCAGGCTGGATACTCGAAGGTCATGAAGCTTCAAGTATCAGATCTCTCTGATGTTCTCACAGACATTTGCCAGAGCACAAACACCAGAACACACAAAAAGTAAAAGGGAAGATGAGGAGGAACTGTGAGGACAATAGCTTGGCTGTGCTGTCTTAGGATGTAACATAATTTTGAGATGATAATTCATGCTCAGTGAATTAAGTTTAAACCATTAGTGTAATAAAAGGTACAAGTAAATGTAATAATAGTAAAAAGGGAGTTTCTAACTATTCTATTTCTAATTATTCCTAACAGTAGGAAAGAAATCTTGCGCTTTTAGATCTTTCCATCCGTGCGTGTTCAGTAGTCGAGAGTGGTGAAGCAAACCAAGGACTCTAAGATCTAAGATGGCGCCACAGACGGCTGCCTCTGTGTTTTGTTGCGCTTTACTTTGTTTTACTTTATGTTTTAATTCGGTCTTATGCCTCAGTTCTGGGGGCTCTTCCTCCAGGGACGAGCTCATGAACATCAGAGCTACAACCCCCGTGGACCTTTTTCCAACATTTCTCGCTTCTACCGTGGATTTACTGGCTATTTTGACCCAGCAGGCACGTAAGAAGGTGAAGCGCCGCAGGAGAGGCGCGCGCTCAGGAGCGCTGGTGCGTCTCCGCCGGCGTGGATTTCGCACTGCGCTGCCTGGACTATTCCTCTCCAACGTGTGCTCACTTTGCAATAAAACGGACGAACTGAGCGTGCTGCTCAACAAAAACAGAGACTTTTCCACTTCCTGTGTTTTGTGTTTTACGGAGACGTGGCTGTGCAACTTCATACCGGACGCTGCACTAGAGCTTCGGGGATTCCGGCTGCACCGAGCGGACAGATGTGCGAAGCTTTCCGGCAAAACGAAAGGAGGTGGAATATGTTTCTACATCAACAGCGGCTGGTGCAGCGATGTTTCAAAAGTTTCTCAACTTTGTTCTCCGGACCTAGAGACCTTCATCATCAACTGCAAGTCTTTCTACTCCCCCCGTGAGTTCTCCTCATTCTTCCTCGTCAGCTGGGCGAACGTTTATTTAATCTTCACAGACAGAAGCTTCGTAGAAAACCTCCACAGATAAAACGTGAGATTTTATGACACGTTTGTCATGGCCTGTCAGCTACTCCCTCCTCCCCCCTCCTTCCTGTGTTGGACACGACCAGCTGGATCCACTTACCTCATCCCCACCTGCCTTCATAAGCTCCTCCCGGATCATCAGCCGGTGCCAGTTCGTTGTTCCTCCTATGGTGCATAGTCCGGTCAGCTCATGTTTACGTCTCACGATTCGTTGCCTCATGCTCATAGTGTTTTCTCGCTCTGCCTCAGGACTTAAACCTATTGGATCCTCACCTGGTCGCTGTCCTCCTACGCTGCTGATAATCTGCCTCAAGAAACCTCCAGCCAGCCGCCTCTCCTCGCTGTGGTTCAAGCCTCGACCGCGCCGCAGAACTCCCTCAAAGAAATTCCTCCTCAAGATTCCTCCAGCCAACCACAGCTCTTTGCCTAGAGAAAAACCTGTCAAGACCTGGTTCTGATTAAATCTCTTGAATCTTACCGTTGAGTCCTAGCCTCCCTCCGGGTTCCAGCATCTGGGTCATTCTAAACTCACGTCCGAATCATGACAACGAACTGGCCAAAGACCTGACCCAGCTGACCCGGAAGACCTTCGGCAGACCGTTTCCCAGCAAGGGATTTTTCTGGAACTCCTCTACAGTGCCATCACTCGTATCACGACAGTTCAAGAGGATTTGATTTCCCGGATAAAGAATACGACACAAACTATTGCCAAGCTAACGGAACCTCATGATCGTTCCGCTCCAGGTCCCACCACTATTTCCGGCAACAATGCCACTTCCGCTTCCACCCTCTTCCCGGAAAATGTTCGACTACAGCCGGAACCTTTTTTCGGTGATGTTTCTGCCTGCGGAGGGTTCCTACTGCAATGTGACCTGATTTTCCAACAAGCCCCCAGGTATTATCAAGCCGACCACGCTCGTATCTCACTAATCGTAAACTCTCTCCGCAGTAAGGTGCTGCAATGGGCTCAAGCTTTCCTGGCCTCCCAACCCATCTCGCATCTCCCTTTCGAACATTTCCTGGGAGAATTCCGCCTCGTCTTCGACCAACCTCGAAAGCAGGAAGAAGCCACCCGGCGGTTGCTAAGTCTCAAACAAGGTAACCGTCTGGTAAGCGAACATCCCATAGACTTTCGGATTTTTGCTGTCGAGGCTGGATGGCCGGATCCCGCGCTCAAGGGGATTTTTACCAGTCATTGAATGAGCGCATTAAGGATCATCTTTGCACCCAGCCTGAAGCGGACTCTTTCGAAGAACTCGTCCCGGCCGTCCTGAGGTCGGACACCCGCCTTCGGGAATGCCAAGCTGAGCATAAAAGTAAGCCTCCACCAGCCATTGTCAATCCCGTTCGCCACTTACCTCTGGCGGTTCCAGCGAGCCAAGCCCCGTCTCCTGTTAAAACAAAAGAACCCATGCAAATAGGTCACTCCAAGCTCTTTTTAGAAGAGAGAAATTGCGTTGTGATGAGGGATTATGTTTTTACTGCGGGCAGGCGGGCCATCAGGTCTCACAACGCACAGTTCGTTTAAACTCCAGAACCCCCCGTTAAGAATAGAATAGAATAGAATAGAATGCCTTTATTGTCACTGTACACATGTACAATTCGCATCACACACACATGCAGTGAAATTAAAGCCGCTCACTATTCAGTGCAAACATGCAAGAGGGAAGTAAACTCGCACAATAATATAATAATAAAATAAAATAATTTCACAAAATGAAGAGCACAGTATACGAAGTACAATCTACAAAAGAACAAATGTACAATAGAAATTTCTGCAGAGAGGTAGTTATAACAAACACAAAAAAAAAAAAAAAAAAAAAAAAATCCTGCTGTGCCCATGAATGCAGAGATAGATTGCACATAATGTATTGCACATGATGAGATGGTATTGCACATATTGAGATGGTTTGACATGATGGGATGCGCATAGTGAGAGAGAGAGACATAAGGGGTGGAGCTGTCAGTGTCAGTGCATGTGAGAGTTCAGGATGGTTATGGCTTTTGGGAAAAAACTGTTTTTAAGGCGGTTTGTCCTTGACCTGATGCACCTGTAGCGCCTTCCTGAGGGCAACAGGTCAAACACTCCAGAGCCAGGGTGGGAACTGTCTTTAATGATCTTCCCAGCTCTGCCTAGACAACGGGAAGAATAGATGTCCGACAGGGAGGGAAGAGGGGAGCCGATGATCCTCTGAGCTGCTTTGACTACCCTCTGCAGTCTCTCCCTGTCCGCCATGGTGCAGCTGCCGTACCACACTGTAATGCAGTACGTCAGAAGGCTTTCTATGGACGTACGGTAGAAGGTTGTCAGCAGGCCGGGGTCCAGATTGTGCTTCCTGAGGACCCGCAGAAAGTGGAGTCTCTGCTGAGCCTTTTTGATGACGTCTGTGATGTTTTCTGTCCAAGAGATGTTGGTGGACAATACAACACCCAGAAACCTGAAGGTGTGGACCCTCTCCACATGCTCTCCGTTGATGTAGAGGGGAGCTGGGTCGGTGCTGTGCCTCCTGAAGTCCACGATGATCTCTTTGGTTTTCTTGGTGTTCAGAGCTAGGTTGTTGTCTGAACACCAAGCTGCCAGCTTCAGGACCCCCTCCCTGTAGGCTACCTCGTCTCCCTTTGAGATGAGTCCGACGACTGTGGTGTCATCAGCAAACTTCACGATGAGGTTGCTGTCGTGCTGCGGACTGCAGTCGTAGGTGTAGAGGCAGCACAGGAGGGGGCTCAGCACACAGCCCTGTGGGGAGCCAGTGCTCAGTGTGCATGTGGGAGAGAGGTGGGGGCCCAGCCTCACAGCCTGGGGCCGGTCTGTGAGGAAGTCCTTTATCCAGGCACATGTGAGGGGGGGCAGGCCTATAGTGTCCAGTTTCCTGATCAGAATGTCCGGGATGATTGTATTAAAGGCAGAGCTATAGTCCACAAAGAGCATCCGGACATAGCTCTGCTGCTCCTCCAGGTGGCTCAGCGCAGCATGCAGGGCTAAGGCGATGGCATCTTCTGTAGACCGGTTTGTGCGGTATGCAAACTGGTGGGGTCAAGGTCTGGGGGGAGGTGATCGTTGATGTGCTGGAGGACCAGTCTCTCGAAGCACTTCATTATTACTGGAGTGAGTGCCACTGGACGGTAATCGTTGAGGCTGGAGATGGGAGATTTCTTCGGTACTGGGATGATGGTTGCAGATTTTAGGCAGGAGGGTATCACTGCCTGGGCCAGGGAGAGGTTGAAGATCTCTGTGAAGATGGGTGCGAGCTGAGGAGCACAAGCTCTGAGCACTTTGCCAGGAACCCCGTCTGGGCCAGCTGCCTTTCTGGGGTTCACTGCTAGGAGCGCCTTCCTGACGTCATCCTCAGTCACAGTTAGTGGCATGACTGGTGAAGGAGAAGAAGGAGGAGTGGAGCAGGATGGGATTGAGATTGAGGGTGGGGGTGGGGGGGCAGAGTTCTGTTGGTTTGGAGCTTCAAAGCGTGCAAAGTCACGGGTTGTGCAGCCACGGGTTGATAATTCGGAAACTTCCCAAGTTTCCAAGTTTCTGTATGTTCCTGTTAAAGTCTGCAATCAGAGCAAAGTTTTGGAAGCTAAGGCTCTTATTGACTCTGGGGCCGAACACAGTTTAATGGATCAAAGTCTCGTTCATGAACTCTCTCTTCCTATTGAAGTCCTCGACAACGCTGTTAACGCTGCGGGTTTAGGGGGTAAACAACTTTTACGCATTACCAAACGCACCAGTCCGGTTCTCGTTATTACCTCCGGTAACCACCGGGAGTACCATCATTTCTTCATCACTCAGTGTCCGCAGACGCCTTTAATTCTCGGGTTTTCTTGGCTACAAAAACACAATCCCAGTATTGATTGGTGTTCGTCTCGCATTTCAAACTGGAGCACTTTCTGTATGGCCAACTGCCTGCAGTCAGCTGTTCCCCTCACCAAATTACCTGACACAGGACCCGATAAAGAAATCGATCTGTCTAACATACCCACCTGCTATCATGACCTACGTTCCATCTTCAGTAAATCTAGGGCAAGTCCTAGCCTCCTTCCGGGTTCCAGCATCTGGGTCATTCTGAACTCACGTCCGAATCATGACAACGTTTTTCCTTTTAGCCAGAAATTTATTAAAAAGGATTGACAAACTATAACAACATTTTATAAGGTTTTAGAGGTGAAGTTAATTAAAATGCACGTTTTAGCGCTGAGCAAAAAGTTTCATTAAAGTCTAAATCAGGGGTGTCAAATTCATTTTGGTTCCTCCCCGGCCCCTCCCTTCTCCCATGGCTGGCAGCCACGCTAGCAGGATGACTCATGCTTGAGACAGCAGCCTTTGTCCCTTCTCAGATACTGGTTGTTAGTGTTTCCACATGAGTGGGAATAAACCTGGTTGTTTCGTACCGTAAGACCTTGGTTGTGTCTTTTATGTTGCACCCACTGAGCCTGGATGTAACAGTGGTCCTCATACTATTAGGTTTTGTCTTGCTTTTATTTCATTAAAGTCTATCTTTAAGGTGTAGTGTGTGTTGTTCTAGTCCTTTGAATTTTAAAGGGACATCCTGCAATTGCAGATGTGAGAAAGTTTTACTGCAGCTCCAAGCCTCATCCCCCTTCAGGGGAAACGGGACTGATTGTAGCCATGGGAACCTCTCCAGGCGTCCGTTCACGTGTGGAGAACAAAGAGTTGAGACTTATCACCTGCGGGGGGAAGTTCCTGCCACCTATGGAGGACCACATGTGGAGCAGAGACCGGATGCTGTTATTCCAAATATGGACTGAAGGAAGTGGGCAGTCTGTTCTGCCGGCCAATCCAAGCATCCAGAGGAGGAGTTCGGCGGCCATCTTGCATTCAGGAGGAGGGGGCTGAATCGACAGGTCAAAAGCACCTGGACAGAGAGATTTCTTTTGTCTCTCTCAACAAGCTGGCAAGGTAAGTCGCCAGTAACTAGGTGCTTTGTCAGCTCTGGAAACTTTTGAGAACCCGGACGTCCGTTATGATTTTTGTTTTACTATGTCTTAGAAATATTGTCAGGGAAATAAATGTTGTTTATCTGTAATCTGATCGAATCCAGTGGTTTCCTTTTTCCTTCAACTTTTTGAACATGCAAGGAAAATATCTACAAAGCGAACAGATATTTTTTCCTTCAACATCTGACACTGAATCAATCCTTATAATAAACTCACAAGGGGCTGCAGAAGAAAAATGAAACACCTGCCTAAAATGTAAATGTGCAAATCAATGAATAAATAAACTAAATGAAACTTGCAAACAGTTGTGAACATAACAAGAATTTGGAGTTAACCTTCTTTCTCTGCTAAAAATTCAGCCAGCCATCAATATCAGGATTCAGATTCTGTGCAGAAACACATTTACTGTCATTTAAGTGTGTAAAGCACAGTGAAATGACCAAGAATTTTTTCCTGGTTTCTGCCTGAATTTTGTGGTAACACCTGCCTTCTTCCTGACCTTTGATGGGGCGCCATCAGTGACCAGACTGACATCACATGACCAGTTCACTCCAACATTATCCAGCACAGTAACTAGAGAGCTGACTGTGTCATCAGCTGTTGTTGTGTCCATCAATTCAAGAAACTCCACTGTGATGGTCTCTTCAGCACCTCTAAGAAAAATGCACAGTTGTGCAATATCTGTATCTGTGCTTTTATTAATAGTGACCAAAAATGCATTTAATGACTGAATTCCTTAATATGGCGCCCAAGTCTCCTCAGAGATGTTGCAGCTGTAATCATAATCCCCGACAGACTCATGTTGGCAAAGGTCGACTGCTTTTTGGGGTACAGGACTTCTGCAGCCTTCAGCATTTTTCCATCAGTTCAGCATCTTAAATGGAAAATGGGTGTCTGCAATCAGGTGTCTGTCACTGCTCCATGACTGACGTCACAGCTGCAGTAAATGCAGACGTTTGTTTTTTCAGGCCAGCTTTTAGTTGGTAAATCCTCTCTTTTCTTAACTGCAAATGGTGAAACTTTCCTCATTGTTTCATAGAGGTGCTGAATGTTATATTCTTTGAGCACTGCCACCTGTTGATAACATACCAGCCATGCAGGTTTTGCATTCAGCTCTGTGAACAAATGAAAACTTTGTCCATTTTCCCTGAAAAGCTCAGGACTTCATTTCAACCTTTTTTTCTTTTTGACAACATTTTGGTCATTAGGGTGTCACTACTGTTTATTATTATAACAATGTAACAGCAGTGGGGCTGGTGGGGAACCAAACTACATCTTATTTAGACACAGAGCCATTATGTTTCACTTTTGGAAGGAGGAAAGATATGAATTTTCACCTGATGGTGACATCCTGATACCTGGCGGGCCGCATGTTTGACACCCCTGGTCTAAAGTAAAAGCTACATTTTATTTTTCTAAATTTGACTGACTAATGCATTTTGGTTTCCAAAGTTTTTTTTGGTCTGTTTTAGAGCTTTTAGTTTGAAGGGTTGTTATCCAGGACACAGCAAGAATTTATAGAAAATCTAGGAAGTTGGCACTGGGGAATGTACTGACAATAAATATGTCAATTTTTCTTTAAACAATGTTGTCTTTGTACATGTCTGTAAAGTTTTTAATTGTAAAGTTTTTTTCTCTCTTGTTTTGGTTTTTCAGGAGCAGTTATCTGGGTTTTTCCTGAAGGACTATAGTTGGTAAATATGATAACATGTCAGTTTTGCAGTTGTGTAATGGTTACCACCAAAAATAACCGTTTTCTACCCATGACAGCAAGCTTGAAACATGTGTATTTATTTAATAGGTTGTTATTCAAGTTGATATGTGTGGTCATGTTTTGTCTGTCGTCATCCCATTGGATGAACGGGACCAGCTGGAAAATGACAGCCAGGTGACAGGGGGACACACCTTTTTTTTTAAGTGACTCGGGTGCGCGGGAGACCCGAAAGGCGGAGGAGCAAGCGAGACTCGTGCTGTGGATTACTTTACCGGCTAGATTTTGGATTACCCCAAACAATACAATACCTGGCGGAGTGTGGTTTCCCGAAAGGCTCGGATCGTTCCGGTACGAGGATCAGCGGCTGGCTCTTTTCAGGTGGAATGCGTCCCAGCGAGTGAGGCGGGGCGGCCTCTCATCTGAAGCGTGAGACTGTCGAACATTTTTTTTTTCCCTTCTTTTCTTATCAGACTGCGGGATTTGGTTTTGTGAATATTATGGACTTCGGGAAATAGGGTTTTTGTACATTGTATAATGAATGCGGTGGTTGAGTGATATAAAGTTCATCACTTGCAGAGTACACGGCTGCGCAAACAAGCGGCTATTTGTGATTTTTTTTTTGTCGTGCAGATTGAAAGGATATTTGATGCCCCTGCCGTAGAACGTCGTTGTAGCATTCCCCTCACAGTGTGGAGGGTGGTTTGTTACAGTTGAATATTAGCAACATTAAGGGGATTTGCATTGTATTTTAATGTTCACAGAAATAAATCTGATAGTTTTTTTGAGACCCATGGCCCAAACTGCAAGCAAACATTTACTACTTATGCTGCTTTTAAGGCCCATTTTTTATCAGGTTCACAGTTTGCCCACAATTAAAGCTGTTGCTTCTTGTGTTGCCACAGATTTAAAATGTGCTTTTGACCTGTATGTCAATGTCATACTGTCAAAGAGTTTGTCATGTTAACCCTTGTGCTATCTTAGATGACCCCCCCCCACCCCCCCCCCCTTCCATTGAGGTGTTCTCCTACCATGACAAAGGTGGATGAAGGTGGGAGGATTTCATGTAATCCATGGACATGTCATGATTTCAAGGCAGGGCGAACCCAGATGCTGGAACCCAGAAAGGGGACAGAAGAATGGCAGGTAAGAAGGATTTATTGTTTCCTTAGAGGCTGGCAGAGAGGGTTGGCGAGAGGTGATCCAGATGAATAGTCTGTGGCACGGCTGGAGGTGCGGACGCGGCAGTTCTCTTTGACAGCAGGCTGGGGGTCTGTGCTGACGTCACTCTTGGACAGGATTCCTGGGACAAGCAGACAAGATTTAGTGCCAGAGCTAGAAACTAGACAAGATGTGCTAGAGCTAGACGAGACCAGGCTAGTCACCATATTGGGCAACGATCTGGCGCTGATTATTGGCGTTGGGTCTCCTTTTAAGCAGCAGAAGCAGATGAGTGGAGTGACGGCAGCTGGAGAATAATCAGGAGCAGAGTGGAGCCAAGCTGGAGGGGGAGGAGTCTGACAGCGGCACCATGACAGGACACCAGTGAAAATCACAAATCATTGAAGAACAAAGGTCCAGAGCTCTGTCTACTGGGTCTAGATGACCCCACTCCCAATGTTAAAGTTCCTTGGATAGAACAAGGGTTAAAGACCACTTCATGGAGGGTTGCTTTGTATCATGTCCAGTAAGTGGTTTACAAACAAATTTAATGTGATGTATTTACTGCTTATGTCCAGGAAACAGAATATTCACGTATGAAAATATGTGTGTAGTGTTCATCAAAACAGTTACTAAGCTCTCTGATGTCACTCATGCAGTGATCTGCTGCTGCCCGACTTGGATGAAAAGGAAGATGCAATGTTTTGCCATGTGGATGACGTCTGCCTTCCAGAAGAAGTAAAAACAGATGACGTGAATTTGACTCCTAATTGTTGTAGTATGCGGTAAGTAATCAATTTTAATTTTTTTATACTGGCAGGTGCAAATAGTTGATGATGGTAAAACAGATCTGTGACTCAGTTGTCAAGTCATGACTTCTTATTACGTGTGTGAATATTTTTCACTAGTTGTATCTCCAATCTGTTTGATCTCCAATCTGTGAATAGAGATAAACCAATATGCAGTTTTAGTAGGGAAACTCACAAAATGTATATAGAAATACATAGGTCGTATATTTCTTGAGAAGTAATTCCTTCCATTAAAGTCTCATTAAAATGGCTTTTCTGTTTGCTTTTAATAAAATAACTTAAGGCTTTGTGGTTTATTAAGACATATGTTCTGCAGAGAAGCTGTAGATCATTAGAAATTTGCTTCTGAGTTGAGGCTGAAACTGTTTGCATGAAAGTTAGCCTTTCACTAATTTCCCTCAACCCTTTGTTTAAACTATAAGCCAAAACTAACATTAGTTTAGCAAAAAATGATGAACAATATTGGAGCAATGCAGCCGTACAGTTTTGATCCAAATGACAGCTGAGATGAGAAAAATGAAGACCAACATGGATCTTTTTGTCTGCAAGTGGAGGATTCAGAATTTGAGTGGAAGACTTTTACCCACCCATCGCTTTTTCAAACACCGGGTTTTTATCTGCTCCTCATCCAACACAATTTGAATAAATAAATACTCAGAAGCCCAATTTTAATCTTAAACTATTTTATATATATTCTTCATCATGAGAGAAAGGCGACAAGAACCTGTTAAAAACCCTTGAAAGACCCACTCTATTTGAAAATCATGCTCTTAGTGCTTTGTGGGGGGGTTTTAAAAAAGCTTGTGTTTGGGACACAGCGAGTGCGATGGGTTGGCCAAAGTCTCCCTGCTCCAATTAAATTGCATTTGGCTCAAAACTGTATGAATGGATAGCTCCAATATTGCTTCCACGTTTTTTTTTTTTTTTGCCATGCAAATGTTAGCTTAGGGTTTTGAGGAGTTGTAAGCTAGCAGGAGAGAGTGTAAACAAAGTAATGCTGGGATACACTATATTGGTTTGGAGCGGCCCCTTCCTCTCCCAACATGACTGTGCACCAGTGACCAAAGCAAGGTGCACGAAGACATGGAGGACAGAGTATGCTGTGAATGAACCTGACAGAGTCCAGACCTGAACCCCATAGAACACCTTTGGAGTGAATTAGAGCGGAGACTGAGAGCCAGACCTTCTCCACCAACATCAGTGGGTGACCTCACTATGACCTTCTGGAAGAAAGGTCCTAAATTCCTAGAAACACTCCTCAACCTTGTGGACAGCTTTCCCACAAGAATTGAAGCTGTAACAGCTGCAAAGGTGGAGCCACATCAAACTGAACTCTATGGGTTAGGAATGGGACAGTACTTGATGATTACTTGATGAGGTGATTACTTTTGGTAATACAGTGTGCAGGGATGGGTATCATTAAGGTTTTAACGGTACTACTACTCTTATTGATACTGCTTATCGATCCGGTATTTTAACGGTACTCTTATTGATACTTTTTGAGGACGAAAAATAAATAAATAACAAATTAAGAACAAAAAGTGTTTTAGTTCCTCATTGTCAGATGATGGAAACAATTTCACTTTAATGCAGACTCCTTTCTATTTTTTTTTCCATAATCCGATAAACCCAATAAATTATATTAATTTTACAGATAACAACTATCATTAGTTATTAATTATTATTAAGTATTAGGAAGCAGCTGATAGTTTGTTGTGGATCTTAAATCATAAGTGGTGAGTCTAAGCCCCGCCCCTCTACCTGTTTGGTGTTTGCTCCGCGTAGAAACACCCCCAGCGTAATCACAGACAGCGCAGCATACAGTCATCGTAGCAGCAAGGTGACTGGA
The DNA here is from genome assembly GCA_023969325.1 of Oryzias curvinotus. Taxonomy (NCBI): domain Eukaryota; kingdom Metazoa; phylum Chordata; class Actinopteri; order Beloniformes; family Adrianichthyidae; genus Oryzias; species Oryzias curvinotus. The sequence continues at coordinate 64,085 of JALJSC010000127.1, forward strand.
CGCAAACTCAATTCATTTTGCACGGAAATGGGTGTTCTTAGTCTAGACCAGGGGTGGTGAACAAGTTTGACACCAAGAGCCGAATTTTTTCAATGTGAGAGTCAAAGAGCTACACCACACACTGACCTGCCAAGACGTACACACACACAATTAAAGCCGTATTATTTTCCATAAAACACTCCTCTCCCTACAATGCAATAGCAAGTATTTTATTTGTGTTTATTTCAAGGAAAGTGTCCAATACACACATCAATGCAGCTTAGCCAGAGTTTGTCACAGTCTTCAGGCCCGCCCCTTTTCTTTTTTTTTTAACTTGTCCTGTCCAACAGCTGGGCAAACAGATGAGAGCTGAAAGCCTCTTGTGTTGGACATATTTTACTTTAACAACAGGGGTTATTAATCTATGACAAACCAGAGGAATGTCTGACTAAACCCCTTTAGGAATCCAGGACAAACTTTATTAAATTCCATCATATTAGAAAATCTTTGGTGCTGGACCGGACGGAAAAGGAAAGGAGGGAAGAAGAGAGAGGGATGTTAGAGAGGAGGGGGGATAGGAGGGTGATAATAGGAGGGGGGGTAGAACCATGAAGCAGCCTAAAGCAACAACTTTACTGGATGTTTATCATTACGGTAAGGTTCAAGTGTAATACAAATCTCAAAGGGCGGGGCCTGTCCACACACACATTCAGATGTTATAAACACACCTGCTAACTGCAAAGATGTCCACATGTCAACATGTACACAAAACATGCACACAATACAGATATTGTTCACACACGCATACTTATGCCTTTAAACCAACTAGTGTGAAATATTTCATTCATTCAATCATGCAAATTATTAGCGTAAAGGTGAGCTAGCACCTGTGCTCAGGCGAGTGTTTATGTTCTTCTAAATGAATGGTGGAATGTGAAAAGAAGGAGGGAGGGGTGACCAGCCATCCCCACACCCAGACCCCAACCGCAGCAGCAGCCGGAACTCCCAACGCCCCCCGGCAGCAGGCAGGGAACAACCACCCCCCGGGCGACCACATCCGCCACCCCGGCCAGGGCCAGCAGGATCACCACGAGGCCCCCAGAGCCAGAGAGCAGGGAGGCATGGGGGGAAGAGAGCGCCGCCCCAGGGGAGCAGCCCCCCCGCCGCGCCGGGAGGGCCCAACGCAGGCCCCCACCCGAGAAGAGCGCCCACAGCCCCAGACGAGCACCTCATCACCACCCAGGATTTCTGGGTATCCCCCCGCCCCAACCCCAGGTACGAGCCAGGACCCCCCAAGGGAGACCCGCTCTGCACTCCAGGCAGCCACCCACCCGGCCTACGGTTGGTCCAGGAAGGAGCAAGGCAGGGGACAGCCGGCCCCGCCCAGGAGGGGGGCACCCCGGAGAGAAGAGGGGCCCACAAGGGGTGTTGTAAACATGGCCCGACCAGGCTTGGCCACAGTTGGAATGTGGGCGGGGGGCCAGCGCCCAGGGGCAAAAACCCGAACCCACCCCACAAGGAAACGGACACCCCCGGCTCAGGTGTAATGTGAACTCCCTCCCTGCGCGGAGAGAGCCCCGCCGGGCCCAGGAAACCGGCACCCAGGGGACACGGCCGCCACTGCCAAGGGCCCAGTACCCCCCACCAGGGATGGGGTAGGGGACAGATGGACCTTGGACCCACCTTCCTTGTATAATGTGTGTGCTTGTGTTCGTAAGGGTGTATGTGTGCATGTGTGTGTGTTTGTGTTTGAATGTATATTATGAGAAGTAAAAAGGTGTGTGTACTAGGGGGCGGCCCCTTTTCCTGGTGCTCTCCATGTGTGGCACTCAGCTGTCTGCAGTTAGGCTAATTTGTTTGTACACTATTTAAGTCTGACTGTTTCTGCCTTCTGTGTCGGAGTGTGTTCCTTGTTTGGTCTGTATCATGTTGGTTCCTAGTCCTGTTATGTTGTGGAGTTTTCTCCCACCTAGTGTGTTGTAGTAGGTTTAGTCCAGGGGTCGGCAACCCATGGCTCCGGAGCCACATGTGGCTCTTTCATCCTTCTGTTGTGGCTCCCTGTGACTTTGGAAAATAATTCGTATTTTATAAAAATTCAAATTTATTTTAGTTTGTTCATTTTTCATGGCATTTCAAAGGCGCTGCTGGCTCCGTGCCTCGTGCCACGTAAAAAACAGCTTCCTTGGTGGCTCGTGTTTGTCGGGCGAGGGCTGCGGAGCTGATAGCAGGAGGACACGCGGGGCGGCTTCAATAAACACTCCGGGTCTGGAGTGATTTTCTGCCGGGGGCTTGGCGTGGCGCGGAGCGGGGAGCGGCTTTTTGGTGACGGAGAGTTTGCGCCGGTGTTTTGGACTCGCGTGTGCGGTGATGTGTCTTTCAGAGCTTCCTCTGACACATACGTCACTGCAGACGCGAGTTTAAATTCACTCAGCGCAAACTCTGTCATCAGAGCGTCTTTTTCTGCCCGCAGCACATCAAGTCCCCGGTAGAAGTCCAGCAACCGGAGTTTATTGAAGGTTCCCCGCGTGTCTCCTCCTGCTATCAGCTCTGCAGTTCTACCCAGATAAATACGAGCTCATCAAGGAAGCTGCGAGGCCTTTATACTGTTGCTGAGTGTGTGTTTGTGCTGAGCGGCGCGCGGGCCACGAGAGAGGGGGGGGGGGGCGTGTAGGTGGAGATGGGGGTGTGAGCACGGAGGGAGGTGTGTGCGTGAAATATATTGTGTGTTCGGAGGACGGAGCACTAAATAAAGAGTAGTCGTCGTTCCCAGAATAACTGTTCTGGAGTCATTTTTAATCCACTCTGAAGGTTGAGGGTTCGAACAGGGAAGTGAACCCCGAAGGAGAATTGCCTTCAGCTCTGGAGGAAATCTCCCCTGCGCTTCTGACCACGGTTGGAAAGACGAGAGAAAAAGAGAAGTCATCGCGCAGTGAAAGGTTCATCAATACGGAGCGAGCAGCGCCAAATGCCTCATAATATGCCATGATGCTCCCCGCATTGGACTGTTTACAGCAGAGCATGAATACGATGGTCGCTGCTTTCTGTCTTTGTAATAAAACGTCTCATCTGTTAATACAAAAGTATCTTTATGTAAACTCACTGTGTAGTTTTTAGTCATCAGTACATAAACAATAATGTTCAAATAAACATGTAACTAATAAACATGACGATGGAAAGAAAGAAGTACTTTTTTTTAAAATCTTTTCTGGACCGTGATCTACACTCATGTCCTTGAAAATCGACGTAATGAGCACCCTTGATATAATATATACATGCATAATGTATATAATGATGTCAAAACAGGTTGTGGCTCCGGGTGCTTTTTTTCATTAGGGGCGGTCCCAAATGGCTCTTTGAGTAAAAAAGGTTGCCGACCCCTGGTTTAGGGGATGTCATCTGGACTTGTTTTTTTTTTAAAGTTAGAAGACGTTTGACCTCTTATCCAAGAGGCTTTGTCAATTCTGAATTAGCTGGTCTAAGAGCTGGTATATATGCGCTCATGGGGGAGGAGTCAGACCTGAAACTGGAGGTATTGTCCACTTAGCCTAACTGGTTTCGGGTCGTTAATAGTCCTTTGTCCTCAGCTGGGGCTTGGGGAGCCAGTGACTCACTCTCCAAGTTGGTCATCTCTTTCAGCGGTTAACGACTCAGGTGGAACTGGTTTGGTTTGGTTTCAGAACACTGCCGTAGATGGATGGAAGAATAAACCTGAGACCACCGTTCTTATTAAGAGAAGGTTTATCCTTCTTGACAAAGATGGCTTCTTTCACTCCTCGCTCAAACCATCCTTTCTCTCTGGCTAGAATTCGGACTTCACTGTCCTGGAAAGAGTGGTTTGTGGCCTTCAGGTGGAGATGCACTGCAGACTCAGGTCCACTTGGGTTGGCTCTGCGATGTTGGTAAAGCCGCTTGTGTAGAGGTTGTTTGGTTTCTCCTATATACTGTTCATTGCAGTTCTCTTTGCAGTGGATAGAGCACACAACATTACTCTGTTTGTAGCTGGGAATTTTGTCCTTTGGATGAACCAGTTTTTGTCTGAGGGTATTGACTGGTTTGAGATGAACTGGGATGTTATGTTGTTTGAAAATCCTTTTAAGTTTTTCAGACAGGCCTGAGATATACGGAATTGAAATACTGTTCCCTTTCGGCTCTTGTTCCTTCTTGTCTCGTTTTCCTGTATGTTGGGATCTGATGAATGCCCACTTGGGATATCCACAGGTTCGGAGGGCTTGGTGGATATGTTGCTCTTCCTTCTTCTTTCCGTCAGAGCTTGTGGGCACCTCCTGGGCTCTGTGTTGTAATGTCCTGATGACGCCTAGTTTGTGTTGTAAAGGGTGGTTTGAGTCAAATAAAAGGTACTGATCTGTGTGAGTAGGCTTCCTGTACACTTCAACCTGAAGCTGTCTGTCCTTTCCAATGATCACAGCACAGTCTAGAAAGGCTAGGGTGTTGTCCTTTGTGTCTTCCCTGGTGAACTTGATGTTCTTGTCGACTGCGTTGATGTGATCTGTGAAAGTCTCCACTTCCTGGCTTTTGATCTTGACCCAAGTGTCGTCCACATATCTGAACCAGTGGCTTGGAGTAGTACCTGGGAAAGAGTCCAGGGCTCTTCTCTCGACTTCTTCCATGTACAGATTGGCCACAATGGGTGAGATTGGAGAGCCCATAGCACAGCCGTGCCTCTGCCTGTAGAAGTTTCCCCTGAATTGGAAATATGTGGAGTTGAGGCACACTTCCAGCAGTTCGCAGATGTGGTCTGGTGTCAGATTTGTTCTGTCTTGTAGCTGAGAATCTTGCAGTAATCTCTTCCTCACTGCAATCACTACCTTCATGGTGGGAATGCAGGTGAAGAGGGAAGTTACGTCGTAAGACACCATCGTCTCGTCAGAATCTAGCTGAAGATGTTTGACTTTGTTTGCAAATCTTGTGAATTCCTAACATGATGCTCTGTGTTGCCAACTAGAGGGGCCAAAATAGTAGCCAGGTGTTTAGCCATGTTGTAAGTTATTGAGTCAATGCTGCTGACAATGGGTCTCAGTGGTATTCCTTCCTTGTGGATTTTTGGGAGGCCATAAATGCATGGAGTGGTATTACCCGGGTACAGTCTGTAATAAAGAGGCTTATCGATGACTTGATCTCTCTCCAGTCTTTGTAGGCAGTCTATAACCTTTTTCTTGTAGCCGCTGGTTGGGTCTCTTCTCAGTGCTTCATATGTGGTGGTGTCAATGAGTAGGTTGGTAACTTTGGCTTCATAGTCCGCCGCATTCAGGATCACAGTACATCTCCCCTTATCTGCTGGTAAAATGTTGATACTGTGGTCCTTCTCCAGGGCTGTCAAGGCCTTTCTTTCATCTGAGGAAAGATTGGAACATGGTGGTTTGGCACTGGACAGTGCAGCCGAAATTTTGAGTCGTAATTCTTCAGCTTGAAATCCAGTCAAATTGTTCCTCTTTATGGCCGTTTCTGTAGCTGTGATGAGGTCTACCACGGGGATATGATTTGGTGTAACCGAGAAATTCAGCCCCTTGGATAATACCTCTTTCTCTGTTTGAGTCAGCTCACGGTCGGAAATATTCTTAATCCACCTCTCTCTATCAATCCGTGCCTTGGTGTGGTTTCCTCTATTCTCCCTGTTGAGCCTGTCCTTAAGGATCTGTTGTTGGCTTGTGAGAATCTGAAATTTCTTGATTTGCCGTTGCTTGCTTTTGTGGTGTTGTGCCAGTTGTGCTGTCCGGGTGAAACCGACAATCTTCTCAAGAACTTCTTCAGTAACAGTTGCGGCCAAGTTGTCCTGTAGATTCTTCATTTTACCTTCCAGGTTGTTGATGATGAAATACGTCTGTCTGATTCTGTCCTTTAAAAGTTGGGTTCTGGCTCTGTGCATGATGTTCTCGGCTCTGTGTCCTTTAACCCCTTTGCCCATCTGTAGGCTTTTGGGAATCACGTTGCTTTGTCTGCATCTCATGTTGAACCTGAGGTGGTTCTTGTAGTCCGCCAATTTCTTAGCTGTCTTCTCCAATTCACGTACCAGCTGGAGGGTATCCTTCCCAAAGTTAGAAAAAACATGTCTATGAAGACTCTCATTCATCCAGGTTGGTTTCAAAACACTGCCGTAGATGGATGGAAGAATAAACCTGATATATACCAGCTCTTAGACCAGCTAATTCAGAATTGACAAAGCCTCTTGGATAAGAGGCGAAACGTCTTCTAACTTTAAAAACCAAGTCCAGATGACATCCGCTGCAGAAACTGTCCTACAAAACGACTTTTGCTAAAAACTGCATCATTGTAAGTTAAAAAGAAAACCAGACTTGGAACAAAAGAAAAAAATATAGTTGAAGTGGGACATTTAAGTAATAATAATGAGGATTGGATTTTTTTGTGCTTTTCCAGACGCTCAAAGCGCTTACATTGTGTCCATTATTCATTCACTCCTCATTCATACTTGGTGATGGTAGCTACTGATGTAGCCACAGCTGCCCTGGGGCAGACTGACAGAGGCGTGGCTGCCAGTTGGTGCCTACGGCCCCTCTGACCATCACCGGGATCATCCATGCACATTCACACACCAGTGGAGCCACACTGGAGGCAAGGAGGGTGAAGTGTCTTGCCCAAGGACACAACAACATTTGACTGGTGGGAGCGGGGATCGAACCGCCAACCCTTCGATCATTGGACGACCCGCTCAACCGCCTGAGCCACTGTCGCCCCTATGATAGTATGTGTGAGTGTGACTTTATTCATCATCTGATTTGTGATCTGTGCTTATTTCTTGGTTTGGGCTATTGAGAGTATCCTATCCTAGGCACTTTAACATTGGGAGTGGGGTCATCTAGACCCACTACACTGAGAGCCAGATGTGTTGCCACCATTTCTTGCTGCCAGCCCCACCACCCATTACAAAGCCTGAGTGAGCAGCAGTGACCCCCCCACCTCCTTCTTTCTAAAGCAATCAAAATCTGTAAAATTATAATTTAGAGTTAAAAAGACAAACCTCTGTAGAAACTCCAAAGTTGATGTCAGCTCCGGTGGATAGTGGATGTTGAAGCTCTAGTAGTTTGTGAACATCATGCATAGCAGAGAGATGAGGGAAGCAATGTTGACCTGCACAAGGCATGAACTTTCTTGCAGAAAGGCAGGAATGCCTTAAAACGGAGGAAAGAGTAGAAGAAAAGGGTGGAATAAAAAATAAGTTTGTTGTATATGATTAAAAAAACCAAGTCTACTCTCTTGTTTAACAGTACTTTGATCAGAACATTTAACCCTTGTGCTATCCTATGACCCCCCCCCCTTCCATTGAGGTGTTCTCCTACCATGACAAAGGTGGATAAAGGTGGAAAGATTTCATGTAATCCATGGACACCAGTGAAGATCACAAATCATTGAAGAACAAAGGTTCAGAGCTCTGTCTAGTGGGTCTAGATGACCCCACTGTCTAGTGGGTCTAGATGACCCCACTTTCTAGTGGGTCTAGATGACCCCACTGTCTAGTGGGTGTAGACCAGGGGTCGGCAACCTTTTTTACTCAAAGAGCCATTTGGGACCGCCCCTAATGAAAAAAAAAGCACCCGGAGCCACAACCTGTTTTGACATCATTATATATATTATGCATGTATATATTATATCAAGGGTGCTCATTACGTCGATCTTCAAGGACATGAGTGTAGATCACGGTCCAAAAAAGATAAAAAAAAAAAGTACTTCTTTCTTTCCATCGTCATGTTTATTAGTTACATGTTTATTTCAACATTATTGTTTATGTACTGATGATTAAAAACTACACAGTGAGTTTACATAAAGATACTTTTGTATTAAGAGATGAGGCGTTTTATTACAAAGACAGAAAGCAGCGACCATCGTATTCATGCTCTGCTGTAAACAGTCCAATGCGGGGAGCATCATGGCAGATTATGAGGCTTTTGGCGCTGCTCGCTCCGTATTGATGAACCTTTCGCTGAGCGATGACTTCTCTTTTTCTCTCGTCTTTCCGACCGTGGTCAGAAGCTCAGGGGAGATTTCCTCCAGAACTGAAGGCAATTCTCCTTCGGGGTTCACTTCCCTGTTCGAACCCTCAACCTTCAGAGTGGATTAAAAATGACTCCAGAACAGTTATTCTGGGAACGACGACTACTCTTTATTTAGTGCTCCGTCCTCCAAACATACAATATATTTCTTATTTATTATTTATATTTTACGTTTCATGTGCCTTGCACGGAGCCAGCAGTGCCTTTGAAATGCCATGAAAAATGAACAAACTAAAATAAATTAGAATTTTTATAAAATACGAATTATTTTCCAAAGTCACAGGTAGCCACAACAGAAGGATGAAAGAGCCACATGTGGCTCCGGAGCCATGGGTTGCTGACCCCTGGTGTAGTTGAACCTGGCTTAAGCCCTGCCTTAAGCCCCAAAGACTCATGGGAAGTGGGAATCTTGGGTGTAAAGTTCCTCACCATAACTGAGGGAGCTGTGAGCAGAAGTGAGCTGCATGCTATCTGTCAGATGTGGGTGTGTTCAAAGTAAGAGGCTAAAATACGGTGTACTCCTCCCTCTCTGAGACTGATCGCAGTTGCATAGCGTTTAGGTCAGGGTAATCAGTGCGGAGAGAGTTGTTATATCATTCAGCTTGTATACAGGTGTGGCTTGTGTATGTAAGAAGTGACTAATATTCCTTGTATGGTCCAGCTTGTAATCAGGTGCACTCTATAGCATTACATTACAGTAGACAAACCAACAAAAGCAATGACATCTGCAGAGGTGTGTCTGTATTTAATACAGTATATTTACTCTCACAGGTCAATAACTGGAGGAACAAATGAAGAGGAAATTTGGTTAGCAAGAAAAGAAATATAAAAACACGAATGGAAACAACAAATAAATGGAAAAAACAGCATCAAATCCAAAGGTTTATGTGTCAGACTGAGTACAGCATCTCTACAGGTCAAACAGGAACAGTATCAGAGCCAAAACACCAACACACACCCCAGTTAACCACTGATGAAGAGGAGCAGGGGAGGATGAAGGAGCAGAAGTGGTTCTGGGTTTCTCTGAAACAGAGCAAAGAAAATGATGATGAAGAGCAGAGAGGCTGCAGAACCTGATCGGGTCCCTGAAGGAGCTCCTCACCTGAGACAGAGATCCAGCTGGATGGAGACTCTCCATGAGCGCTGATGAGACACTTGTAGAGACCTTCATCAGACCTGGAAACATGCTGGAGGGTCATGTGACCTGTAGGCTCAGTTCCGATGAGGGAGCCATCTTTATAGAAAGCAGCTGAGGGGTAGGAGGGAGGGGTCTCTGATTGACAGCTCAGAGTGAGGTTATGACCCTCCATCACAGGGAGGACAGGACTCTGCAGGATCACTGATCCACCTCAACACAGAGACAAAGCATTTCATCCATCTGCACACAGCTGCAGCAACACTAACTCCACAGTCTGATCTTACCAGAGACACTGATGTTCACGCTGATGCTGGAGGCTCCTCCCCCTCTGGACTCACACCAGTACACACCACTGTCTGATGGATACAAGTAGCTGATCCTGCAGGACAAACCATCTGCTGATCCCCACTCAGATCCACACTGAGTCCTGGTTCCTTTGCTGGTGTTTCTCCTCAGAGTCCCTCCTGCAGAGCTGTGGTCCTCACACTTCAGAGTCACTGATTCTCCTTCAAAGAACTGAGATCTGCTGGGACTCACAGTTAGACCACCTGCAGGGAAGATGAAAAAAAAATCATCTTATTTCTACATAACAAAAAAACTACACTTGACCAAAGACTTCCATAGTTTAAAATCAATAAAAATAATTAGGATATTAAAAACAGCAAATCATCTGTGTGCATCTAATTCTACTTCAACCCCCCCTCACTTATTCCAACCTCCCTCATGCCATTCTTGTCCACGTTTATGAACTGCCTCTTTGGGCTTCCTCTAGATCAGGGATACCCAATGTGTTACCTTACGCATACAGTTACCTTGGAATTCAGCAGGCAAATGCCAACCTGGAGCAGGCAACAAGGAAAGCTGCAACAGCTAAATACCTCCAACGGGTAAAGCAAGTCCTGAGGAGCCAGCTCAATGGCAAGAACAAGACCCGGGCAACAAACAGCTACGCACTGCCAGTTATCAGATACCCTGCAGGAATAATAAGATGGCCAAAGGAAGAGGTACAGACCATGGATGTTAAGACACGAAAGCTCCTCACCATGCATGGAGGGTTCCATCCCAAATCCAGCACCCTGAGACTGTATGCTAGCCGCAAGGAAGGAGGCCGACGACTAGTGAGCGTAGAAGCCACTATCCAGGATGAAACATCCAAGATGCATGAGTACATCAAGCTCAAGGCCCCAACTGACAGTGTGCTCAGTGAATGTCTCAGGCAATGGAGAGCAGAGGATACAGTGCTGGAGGACAGATCCTCATGGGAGGACAAACCCCTGCATGGGATGTACCATCGGACCATAACTGAAGTGGCTGATATCAAGAAGTCCTACCAATGGCTAGAAAGGGCTGGCCTACAGGACAGCACTGAGGCACTCATCCTGGCAGCTCAGGAACAAGCCCTGAGCACCAGAGCAATAGAGGCTCAGATCTACCACACCAGACAAGACCCAAGGTGTAGATCTACCACACCAGACAAGACCCAAGGTGTAGATCTACCACACCAGACAAGACCCAAGGTGTAGATCTACCACACCAGACAAGACCCAAGGTGTAGATCTACCACACCAGACAAGACCCAAGGTGTAGATCTACCACACCAAACAAGACCCAAGGTGTAGATCTACCACACCAGACAAGACCCAAGGTGTAGATCTACCACACCAGACAAGACCCAAGGTGTAGATCTACCACACCAGACAAGACCCAAGGCGTAGGCTGTGCAAAGAGGCGCCTAAAACAATCCAGCACATAACTGCAGGGTGTAAGATGCTGGCAGGTAAAGCATACATGGAGCGGCACAATCAAGTGGCTGGAATAATATACAGGAACATGTGTGCAGAATATGGACTGGAAACCCCAAGGTCAAAATGGGAAACACCCCCGAAGGTGGTAGAGAATGAGAGGGCAAAGATCCTGTGGGACTTCCAGATCCAGACTGATAGGATGGTAATGGAGAACCAACCAGACATTGTAGTGGTGGATAAAGAACAGAGGAAAGCGTTGTGGTGGATGTGGCAATGCCAAGAGATGGGAACATCAGGAAGAAGGAACATGAGAAACTGGAGAAATACCAGGGACTCAGAGAAGAACTGGAGAAAGCCTGGAAAGTGAAGGTGACAGTGGTGCCTGTGGTAATTGGAGCACTTGGGGCAGTAACCCCCAAGCTGGAGGAGTGGCTACAACAGATCCCTGGAAAGACCTGAGACCTCTCAGTCCAGAAATGCGCAGTGCTAGGAACAGATACTGCGCAGAACCCTCAAGCTCCCAGGCCTCTGGTAGAGGACCCGAGCTTGGAGGAGAAACCACCCATGGAAGGGTGAGAGGGGCAAGTATACAGTGACGTCCATAAGTATTTGACCACCTTGTGATTTAGCAAATTCTCCCACTTAGAAAACATGGAGGCTCTAAATTTTTCATCATAGGTGCATTTCCACAGTGACAGACAGAATCTGAAGGAACGTTCAAAAATCACTTTGTAAAATTTTTTTTAAAGAATTTATTTGTATATTATTGTGACAAATAAGTATTTGATCACTTGAGTTAAACAACTTTAATATTTGGTACAGAAACCTTTGTTAACATTCCAGAGGTCAAACGGTTCCTCTAGTTCTTCTCTAGGTTTCTACTCACTGCAGCAGGGATTCTGGCCCACTCATCCATACAGATCTTCTCTAGATCTGTCAGGGTTCGGGGCTGTCACTGAGCAACACCGAGTTTCAGCTCCCTCCAAAGATTCTCTATTGGATTTAGGTCTGAAGACTAGCTAGGCCACTCCAGAACCTTGATATGGTTCTTCCGGAGCCACTCCTTGGTTTTCTTGGCTGTGTGCTTCGGGTCATTGTCATGATGAAAGACCCAGACACGCCCCATCCTCAACGCTCTGACTGAGGTAAGGAGGTTTCTGCCCAATATCTCACATACAGAGCCTCTTTCATCCTCTCCTTAATACAGTGCAGTCGTCCTGTCCCCTGTGCAGAAAAACACCCCCAGAGCATGATGCTTCCACCCTCGTGCTTCACTGTAGGTATGGTGTTCTTGGGATGATGCTCCTCCTTCTTCCTCCTCCAAACACATTGAATGGAGTTAAGACCAAAAAGTTTTATTTTGGTCTCATCTGACCACCAGACTTTCTCCCATGACTCCTCTGGATCATCAAGATGGTCACTGACAAACTTCAGACGGGCGTTGACATGGGCTGACTTCAGCAGGGGAACCTTCCATGTGATACATGATTTGAAACCATGACGTTTGAATGGATTACTTATAGTAGCCTTGGAAACGGTGGTCCCAGCTCTCTTCAGGTCATTGACCAGCTCCTCCTGTGTAGTCCTGGGCTGATTCTTCACCTTCCTTAGCATCATTGATACCCCACCAGGTGAGATCTTGCGAGGGGCCCCAGTCCGAGGGACATTGACAGTCATCATGAGCCTCTTCCATTTTCTGACAGTTGCTCCAACAGTTGTTCTTTTCTCACCAAGCTGCTTGGCAATTGCCCTGTAGTCACTTCCAACTTTGTGAGGGTCTGCAATTGTGTCTCTTGTGTCTTTTGACAGCTCTTTGGTTTTGTCCATGTTGGTAGTGAAGGAATTTATATTTTTGTGGTCTTATTTCTCTTAGGTTTTTTGTCTTATCTTTTATTTCATTGAAGGTTGTTTTCAGGTTTAAGTGTGTGTGGAGTCCTCTGCCTTTGAATTTCAAAGGGACATCCTGTCTCTTTTCACTGTAGCTCCAGAACTCACCCCCTGCAGAGACACCTGGATTTTTCAAAGGCCATTTGGCTGCAGTCTGACATGGACCATGAATTACCATCTCTCGGACTCATTGTAGCTATGGGAACCTCTCCAGGAGCCCGCTTACGTGTGGAGAACAAAGCCTTGAGACTGACCACCTGTGGTGAGAGATCCTGTGGATGTGGTGGACCACATGGTGATTCATTGCTAGCAGACCATGTCCATCTGTGAAGAAACCCCCCCTGGACACTTTTGGTGGGAACTGGATGCTGTGATTCCAAATATGGAGTGAAGGAAGTGAGCAGACCGTTCGGCCGGCCAATCCGAGCATGCAGAGGAGGAGTGTAGCGGCCATCTTGCAGTCTGGAGGAGGGGGCTGAATTCCTCAGCTTAAAACACCTGGACTGAAGAATCTCTGTCTCTCGCTCTCTCTCTCTCATCAGGCTGGCAAGCTAAGACACTGTTAAGCTGGAGCTTTGCCATCTCTGTGGAAATTCTAGAGAACCCTGGCGCTCGTTATAATTCGTTATAATGATGTTTTAGAAATATTGTTAGGGAAATAAATTTTGTATATCTTTTATCCGATCGAATCCTGTGGTTTCCTTTGTTCCTCGACTTTTTGAACACGCAAAGAAAGTATCTACAAAGCGAATAGATATTTTCTCCTTTAGTAGTTAGACTTCTGACTGATTGTGGGGGGCACAGGTGGCGATATGCAAGCTAACCACGTCAAACAGGTGCTACTAATTTAGAATCATGAGCAGAGTGGAGTTGGACTATTTAAAAGCAGAGCAGCAGGTCTTTGTTGGTCAGAATTCTATCTGATAATCAAGTGATCAAATACCTATGTGTCACATTAAAATTGTTTTAAAAAATCGTACAACATGATTTCTGAATGTTTCTTCAGATTCTGTCTCTCACTGTGGAAATGCACCTATGATGAACATTTTAGACCCTCCATGGAGAGAACTGTTAACAGTAATTGTATGTGTTAGCCTGTACTTTGTCTGTGTTTAACTAACCAGTTGTGGTTCAGTGTGTGAATGGTGTTTTTGTTGGACAGGCTTTTAAACTGTAATTCAGACATTAAAATATTAATTGGAGAGAACTTTTTGTAGCTCAGAAACAAAACAGAAGTCTTGGTTATCGTTCTGAAGCACAGAGAGATAAGGTCTTCTTTTTTATCCGTCACCCAACTGTCTGTGATATTAAGGAACCTTGGTTTGATTCTAGATGCTGACCTTAGCTTTGACCAGGGCTGAAATCTTATTTCATGCTTTTATCACATCAAGAATAGATTACTGTAATGCCTGTCATGGTGCCTCTGTCAGCGCTCCTCCCCCTCCCAGCTCTGCTCTGCTCCAGACTCACCAGCTGCGACTACTCACCTCATCAGCCACCTGCTCTTCATAAGGAGACCCAGCTCCAGCATACTTTGCCAGTTTGTTAACCCTGATGGTGCTTAGTCTCCTGAGCTCCATGTCTGGCCCCTTGGCTTGTTACTTCCATGCTAATCTTGTTTTGCTGTGCTACAGGATATTCATCCCACGAGAGTCACCAGAGTCTACCACCACCTGGAGCAGAAGCTGAAAACCCTAAAGCTCCTCAAGAACTCTAGCCACGCTGCTGACAAATGCTCTTGTCATGCCTGGATCTAGATTCGACATCTTGTCACTCGACTCAACCGAGTCTTCACCACGAACTCTGAAAATTTCCTCCATGCCTCAGTCTCAGCTCCGCCAGAGATCCAGTCTCATCATTCACCAAGACCCGCTGGTTCTACAAATAAAACTCATTACTTACCTTTCCATCTACCTGCCTCTTCCTTCCAGGTTACAGCATCTGGGTTTGTCTCGTGTTCTGATCATGACAATGCCCTCCTTTCTGGTGTGAAGAAAACCCCTCTTATCACATGTACCCTGTCAACTTCAGGATTGATTTTAAGATTAATTTAATAATTTTTAAAAGAGTTTATGTTCTTGGTCCTTTGGCACCTCTCAGAGCCCTTAGATCCTCAGTCTGCTAAAGGTCAGACCAAAAATCCACCGTTAGGCCTCTTTTAGATACTACTGACCAAGTATGTGGAACAGCCTACCTGAGGATGTGTGGGCCTCACCCACTGTTGAGGTTTAAAAAAAAAAAAAAGAAATTACATTTTATATTATAATTCATTACATATTTATTTGTCTCATACAGAGCCTGTGACCTGAGGTGAATAAAATAAAAAATATCTCTGTTCCCACACATTAATATGTGCAAACAAAATAATATTCACGTCATTATTCATACATAAACATGGATGTGAGCAATATTTAGATTTATAGCAGATACTTCACATTTCTGTCATTGTGTGTGTCATTACATTGCATTAAAGACACAGATGATGTTTAGAGATCAGATTTATTTATTTAAAAAGCACGAAAGCATCCTACTTGTTAGAAGTCATTTTACATCCATAGGCTAGTAGGCTACATGCTACGTATCCCATCATGCATATCCCATAATGCATCTCGACCAATCACCGTGTCCCTGTAACTGTGGTGCGTTCAAATACAGTAGGATAAGATAGATAAACTTTAATGATCCCGAAGGAAATTTTAATAAATGATAGGCTAGTTAGCATGTAGCCTATTAGCCTTTGAATGTAAAGTGACTGCTAAAGAGTATGTTAATAAAAAATAAGTCCTGAATATTATTATTCGACCCTAAACTACAATATCAGCTGGCTGTCTACCGACCAGCCAGCTGCCTGAATGCCGGCATGACAAGCAAAGAGCTCCGCGGTGGAGCTAGTAGCGCTGTCTGGTGAATCGCTGCAGCAAGCTTAGGTATCATAAATCTTATGATATTTTTCTTATATTCATTGAGACAATAGTAAATTGATCATTCTTGTTTTCATTTTTCCTTTCTTGAACAAATGTGGGTCATCGAGACACGGAAGTTAACGCTGAAAGCGGCTTTTGCGGCCAGACAGAGAGCATATCCGTGTTTATGACTTACTTATGACTTGAAGAATTATTCTGTTCATACAAATTAATTATTGCGTGGGAATTAGATATTTTTTATTTTATCCATTTCAGGACACAGGCTCCATCGGTTAATGCTTTAATGCTATTGTTGTACTTTTTACACCTTACCTTATTCTAAATAAATATTTTAGGTGTTTTAGACATTTTTTAATACACTTTTTGTGGATTAATTTATTTTAATTTATATTTTTATATATATATATATATTTTTTTTTAACTTGTCCTGTCCAACAGCTGGGCAAACAGATGAGAGCTGAAGGCCTCTTGTGTTGGACATATTTTGCTTTAACAACAGGGGTTATGAATCTACAGACAAACCAGAGGAATGTCTGAATAAACCCCTTTTGGAATCCAGGACAAACTTTATTAAATTCCATTATATTTTTATATTTTAGCTGTTTTACATATTACCTCTCTTCTTTAAGCTTTTTATATTTATTTCTCTTTTATTTGTGTTTGTTTTTGTCTATTTAATTACGTTCTATCGAAAAAAAATTAATGTGAATTTGAAGTTGATTTATGCAAAAACACAGAGACAAATTACACCCCCTTACATTTTACTCCAAAAAACTTGATCCTGTAGCTTGATCTCTGCCACCATGTGTTCAGGCAGCTTGTGCTGCATTGATGGCCGTAACCTCCTCGGCAGATGTAATATTGTTTCATCTATTACAACTTTTAGTCCCTCATGCAGTTGACATTTTACTCCTACAGAGCAAAATCAACTTGTCTGTCTCAGGGTAGAATGTCCTCAGTCACACACCCATTCACTCTCACTGTCACACCTATGGACAATTTAGAGTTGCCAATTGACCTATGAAGCATGTTTTTGGATGGTGGGAGGAAGCCGGAGATCCCGCAGAAAACCCATGCAGGGGGAGAGCATGCAAACTCCACACAGAAAGGTCCCCCATTGATGTAGTTTTTTTCATGTCTCCCAGCCAGGACTTGAACTGGGGGACCTCTTGCTGTGAGGCAAGAGCGCTAACCACTGCGCCACCGTGCAGCCCTAGACTTCATCATTAGAATGATAAAGCAGAAGGAGGTGTCCAGTGCAAATTTACTGCCATCTGACTCTTTATCTCCACAGGAAAGCTCACCAGTGAAACCAGGCGACTGGGTGTTCATCAAGGTCCTAAAAAGGAAGGACTGGGCCAGCCCACAGTGGGAGGGACCATACCAAGAAGCATCTTTTCAGCACTATGGCCCCCGTTTATGGAACAGTCTGCCAGAGGACCTGAGAGCCGCAGAGAGCATTAATGCTTTTAAGAAAAGGCTCAAGACCTAAAGATCTTTTTAACCTGGCTTTTAGCTAATGCTTTACTACTTTTATGTATTTATTCAGTTATTTATTTATATGTACTTCTTATTTATATTTTATTTATTTATTTATCCATTTTATCTTGTTTTATGAACTTGAACCTGATTTTTAACGTGTTATTTTAATTTACCTTATTTCAATGTTTTATTGTTTTTATCAATATGTTTACTTTTTCATTCTCATTTTTATTTCCAGTGCTTCCTCAGCTGGAGCCCCTCCCTCTGGGTCGGCTGCTGTTCAGCCACTCTCTAGATGGGGACCTGCATCACCACTTAGCTGTGGTGGAGCGGTCCCCCCCTGTGATGCTGTATTTGGCTGTCTATGCGGCTGTTCACGGAGGGGGAGGTTCCAATTATCAGCGTTTCCTGCATCCTGTTTTTGTGCTCAGCCTATTTCTCATTGTCCTTTGCCATCAGTTAGGGGGTGGGAGGTGTGAGAGGAGTGGGGGGCTAGGTACGGGGACGGGGGGCCCTATTATTTATTTATTTATTTTTTAATGCTTGCTTGTTTTTATATTTTGTTGTTTTAATGTAAAGCACTTTGTGTTATATTTTTATATGAAAAGTGCTTTATTAATAAAGTTGATTTGATTTGATCTAACTACTCAGCTTGTGTCCAGAATCCCAGCAGGATCAGAGGAAGCTGTGGATTATTCCTGATCACACGAACATTTGACATAAGAAACCAGACCAAAGGAAGGCAAAACCTAGCAGGTTGCAGTACCACAGTGCCTGGGGACCGAGGATCCAGGGTCTTAGCTGATTGGTACTTCCTGTGCGGACACACTGCCTGGGCATCCCTTCCTCCAAACTGGGGAGGCCTTTGTGCTCTGGTCCCTCTGGTTCCACCTGTGTTCTTCATGAACAGAACCATCCCTACATCCCACCCGCACGACGGAAACGTGCTGCACCGGAGTTCCACATGAACGCCCTACAAATGACTACCAGTACTGGAGTCCCATGGGAGTTCCACATCTGGGGTGGAGGAGCAAAATTCGGACAATCACTCTTTCCATGGATCGGAGTAGGAGAAGTAAAGGACCACATCGAGATCAACAGGTACGCATTGCTGAGACTCCTTAACACCACCAACAAGTTTTCCAATGCATCAGCAGCAAAGATGTCGGCCATAAGATCTATGGTTCTGCAAAATCGACTCGTGCTCAACCTCCTAACTGCATCATCGGGAGATGTGTGCAAAATGGTTGGAGACACCTGCAGCACCTTCATCTCTGACGGCACCAGTGATGGACAGGACATTTCTACCACACTGCACGACTTAACAGAGTTGCATGCCTACGTTAAGTCTGTGACTTCTGGCGCCAGTCCCACCAGTGACATGTGGTCCTGCCTAACATCAGGCCCATGGTGGACCCACCTGCTGAAATTGTTGATGTCTATACAACCAGCTGGGTAGCTCGATTGGTAAGGTGAAGGCTCCCATCTTCTTGGGATGAACATAGACCTCGACCTCCTCTCCTGCACTGCTCCTTCCAGCTGACGGTTCAACCACAGCACACACATTCCCTCCATATTCTTTATTCCAGTACACATCACAAGCAGAGATCACAAACGTTCACATTCAAAGTCAACCATTCTTTCTGTCAGATGTCTCCGTCCTATTCACATAGCACCAAATACAGAATCAAAATTAACTGCAAAATCACTGGTTTCAACTGCCACACTGAACATGGCCGTTTTTAACATCAGATCTCTTTCTAACAAGTCTTTTATAATTAATGATCTGATTGTTGACGGTGATTTAAAATGCTTGCTTTTAACTGAAACCTGGCTTGGTACTGATGCTCCAGCTATTCTCACTGAGGCCTCTCCACCTAATTTTAATTTTTTATTTTCTGTAAGGGAAGGTGAAAGAGGTGGTGGAACAGCATCAATTGCTCAACAAGGTTTAAAAACGGAAACTGTTATTTTAACTGATTATCCTTCATTTGAGCATCATTCCTTCCTGTTCAGCAACCCACCTATTTTAGCAGTGACTGTTTACAGACCACCAAGTCCTCCCTCTGGTTTTTTAGAAGACTTTTCTGAACTTTTATCTGTCATTCTTCTGAGGCACAATAGGATTTTAATAACTGGAGATTTTAATCTTCATATTGACAACACGAATGATCCTTTTGCCTCTGAGTTTTTAAATCTTTTAAATAGTATGGATTTTACCCAGCATGCGTGTGGCACAGCTAACTCACAACAGAGGACACACCCTGGACTTGGTCATCACCTACGGCCTGTCTGCTGGTGTGTCCTCTGTTGTTGACTTGGCTGTGTCAGATCAGTATTGTGTGTTTTTTAAGGTGACTTGTTTTATCCAGCAAGAGGCCTCAGTGACGAAGCGATATATAACTCCTGAAGTGGCTGAAGATGTTATTGACATTTTAAAACAAACTCCTGTTCAGATTTTACCTTTGTCCTGCGATTCTCTGACTGATGATTTTAATGACAGACTTAAGTCTGCCATTGATTCAGCCGCTCCAATGAAAACAAAAGTCTTGACACATAAACCGAAGACGCCTTGGAGAAACGGTGATATTTTAAACCTGAAGAGAATTTGTAGGAGAGCAGAGAGAAAATTTAGAAATACTAATTTGACAGTCGACAATGACTTTTTAAAAGATCAGCTAAAAACCTACAACCACGCTGTTAAACAGGCAAGGACACTTTATTTTTCTAATCTCATCACAGACAATAAACACAACCCCCGGTTTCTTTTTAAGACTATTGATTTTCTATTAAACAAAGATTTTAATAAATCCATCATGCCTCACTCACAAACTGCATGTGAGGACTTTGCAGACCACTTCAGGAGTAAAGTCAATGCTGTTAGATCTAACCTTCAACCGGTACATAACAGTAATCCTAGCAGGTCAGTGGCATTGTCTTTACCTGAGGAAACACTGGAGAGTTTTGTCCTGGTTGATGCAGAGATGCTTGGTCGAGTTTTTTTACAAGCAAACACTACAACCTGCCTTTTAGACCCTATTCCCACTTCTCTTTTTAAAGGATTTTATGGATTCTTTGAGTCAGAGATTTTAAACATAGCTAACTGCTCTCTTCAGACGGGGGTCTTCCCCTCTGCCTGTAAGACGGCGGTGGTGAGGCCCCTTCTGAAGAAGAGTAACTTGGACCCAAAGATCATGGACAATTACAGACCTGTATCCAACTGACAATTTTTTGGAAAAATTATTGAAAAACTTGTTTTTATTCAATTACATGATTTTTAAAATGAACATAATGATCTTGAAAAGTGTCAGTCTGGTTTTAGGACAAATCACAGTACTGAGACGGGCCTTTTAAAGATCTTAAATGATCTCAGACATAATTATGACTCACAGAAACATTCTGTTCTGGTGCTGCTGGATCTTAGTGCCGCCTTTGATACAGTGGATCACCAGATTTTAATTGACAGACTTAGGAGTCGGGTCGGCCTCTCAGGAACTGCTCTTAACTGGTTTCACACTTTTTTATAAGTATGGATACTCGTTCCTCAGGAGTCCATGAAATAGGTTGTGGGGTTCCCCAAGGATCGATTTTAGGACCAATACATTTTAATTTGTATATTTTACCTCTTGGGGATGTCATCAGGAGACATGGCGTTGACTTTCACAGCTATGCTGATGATACACAGCTTTACATCGCTGTGTCTCCTGGTGACCTTGAACCTGTCAACACTCTTTTAAACTGTATTTTAGATATTAAGTCATGGATGGCAGAAAACTTCTTACAGCTCAACCAGGACAAAACTGAAGTTTGATCATTGTTTCTGAAGACAAGAGAGAGATGATTTTACCACATCTTCATAATTTTAAACCTTCTCCATGTGTGAGAAACCTGGGCGTACTTTTTGACTCTGCGCTAGATTTTATCCCACACATTAGAAATGTCGTTAAAACAGGATTTTATCATCTTAAAAACATTGCCAGAGTCGCCCGTTCCTCTCTCTTACAGCACAGAGGTGCTAATGCTTTCATTTTTAGTGGTTTAGATTATTGTAATGCCCTGCTCTCTGGTTTACCCAAAAAGTTGATCTCAAATCTACAACTATTGCAGAATTCAGCGGCACGAGTTCTGATGAGGACCAGAGGAACACATTACACCAGTTTTTAAATCGCTGCATTGGCTCCCTGTGTGTTTCAGGATTGATTTTAAAGTTCTTTTAATGGTTTATAAATGTTTTTATGGTCTTGGACCTTCTTATTTGAATGATATTTTTTTAAAAATACGAGCCCTCGCGGACCCTGAGGTCCTCCGGTTCTGGCCTCTTAGTTGTCCCTAAGGTGAGGACCAAGACACACGGTGAGGCTTCGTTCCACCATTATGGTCCTCGCCTGTGGAACAGCCTGATGGAGAACCTCAGGGCTGCAGAGACTGTAGACATTTTTAAGAAGAGGCTCAAGACCCACCTTTTTAGTCTGGCTTTTAGATGACTTTGATCATTCCTTATGTCTTCTATTATTCATTTATTTATTAATTAATGTTTTTATTTACGTATTTATTCATTTATTTATTTCTAAATACTATTATTATCTCTGTTTCTAATATGCTATTCTTTTTATTGTTATTTTACCAATGATAATTAGGTTATGTTTTAATCACTGACGTTTTTATTTTTTAATTACTAACATTCTTATATCTTGTTTTATTTTTTATCTTTTTCTATTTTTATTGTTGTTATTTTATGATCACTTTTATTCTGATGTTTTTACTCCAGGGTTTCCTCTCGGGGATCCATTGTTCTGGGGCACCACCATCTTAACCTGTAGGGGGTGCTGTTGCTGTGGTGCCCCTTATCATTGGGCGGGCTGGGGTCCCACTCTGTGGTCTAATAGCCATGGAGTGGGCCCTGGGCTGCCCTGTGGAGGGCGGACACTGTGGTAATGACCCCTGTGGTCGGGCTGGGCCTTGGAATGAATGGATCCCCATGATATCGTTTCCTCACAGCAGAACCAAGCCAGACCTTCTTTAAGCTGCTGTTCTTTGTTTCTGTTCAGGGTTCTACTGGGGGAACTGGGTGGGTGGGGGTTGGGGTGGGGGCGGGGGCTGGTGAGGGAGAGGTCCCTTCTTTGTGTGATTGTCCTTTGTTTTCCGTTTTTAACAACTTTCACTTTTTATGGCTTATCTCTTTTTATGTTAAGCGCTTTGTGTTTTTAACCCAAATGAAAGGCGCTATATAAATAAATAAAGTTTGAGTTTGAGTTTTGGTACGCAGTTCGAACAAGCAAGCAATGGTAATGGGGGTAATGGGGCAATTACCATATTAATGGGGAGCAATTAACATCACCCAATGATGGGCGACACCCTACTACTACTTCCTGTGAATGAGCATGAATGATCCTGGTGATGGTCAGAGGGGCTGTAGCGGTGAACTGGCAGCCACTTCTGCCACTTCACACCCCTCCCCATGTGAATACTCCTACTTTAGAAGCATCGTATGAATCTTTCACTGAAAATGTCAAAAGCAAGTGGTGAAATGATGTTTTGATGCCTTGTTCTTATGATTAAAAACCATGTTCCATGTTTGTAACTTCTTCTTGTTACTTCTGTTTGTTTAAAATGATAAAAAGGGAGGGATGTTAGGGTTCTGTAATTATCATTTGCTGTTATCACCATGATGTGTTTGTTTCATTTCTATCTTTCAGTAAGAAAACAATGACCTGAAAAGTTCTGATTCTACTAGAATATGATGTTCCTGTCCTGCTTGACTGAATGACCTACTTTCATGTTATCAACCTCTGCCACCAATAAAACCAGACTGGATCCACTGAAGGCAGAACTCCTCTGTGACAGTTCACGCTGTCACAGACCGATTCTCCTTCTGAAGTCTAGCAAAAGCTAGTACCTACGTTCCAGCAGCAGCTGCAGGTTTACTGAGTTTGTGTTCATCTCCTTTATCAAGAAAACGTTTTCTTCTGACATTTATGTTCTTTATTGTTTGAACATGAAGCCTCACAGAAACAGGAAGTGGTTTCTAGAGCTGTTTCATAACTTCGTCCTCCGTCTGCCTCTCACTGTAGTCATTGATTTTTCTAGGGTGCATTAAGGAGTTACAATAAATCACATCTTTGCTCTTCATTTCTGAACAAATGTTCAGGTTGGTCTCCTGCAGCCTCATCCTACATCTTTGTTTCACATCATTCTGTCTGTTTTTCATCTCCAGAAACGTGGAATCATGAAGCAGACTTACCCTGGTTTGTAGAGCTGCACAGCAGAGTGGTCAGAACTGCAGGAGAAAAGACCAGTTAACCCAACACCAGAACCATGACCAGAACCTCTGCATCCCTGCATCTCTTTTTCTGTTCTAGAGCAGCAATATCTACATCATGTAGGTAGAGATTGACAGACGGAACTCACAGAGCAGACTGAGAAGAGGCGCCTCCATCATCATCAGAGAGTCTGAGCGTTTGATGCTGCTGCTCTGACCTCTTTCCTCTGACAGCTGCTGTCTCAGCAACATCTCTGTGGTTTCCTGACCACATGGCAGCAGCGTCTGAGGAAGCAGCAGCAGCAATCAGTGTCTGCGCTGCTGCAGCTGGTAAAGTTTATGTTTTTATTAATCTGGTTCTTAATTTTTTTTTAACTTTCTTGTATTTCATTCTTTTTATTTTTGTTCTAACTCAAGGCTTACTGGCAGGGACTCCTGACACACCTGCAACACATCTGTACCAACCCTGGTTGTGTCAGAAGTCAGAACTCTGTCCCCCCGTCTGGTCACCAGTGGGAACCATCTGTAGATTTAAAACCACACTTCCTGGATGCTGCACACTTGACTCTCATTCACTCAATCAACCACAGATACTAAAGCTCTACACTTGTCATGTCTTGTCGTTCTTATCATTTGTCCTGAGTTGTGCACTTCTGGTCTATGTCTGTCACCTGTGTTGTCTCGTGTTGCACTTCCTGTTTTATTTTGAAACATTAACACTCCTCTCGTTTCAGGCCTTGTTCCTTCCTGCTCTTGTCTGTTCCCCACAGGTGTGACTGTGTAATTTCCTCTGAGTGGTTCCATCTGTGTTCCCTCCCTCATGTCTTAAATAGTCTGTCTCCCTTTGTCCTGTGCCAGGTTGTTTGGTTATTTCCAGAGCTATAGTTAAAGCCTGTTCAAGAAATTAAAACCACTATAATCTCTGCATCTGAGTCCAGCCCTGTGACCATTCCTGACAACACTGAGCTGAGCTCAGTGCAAAGTATTGTTTGTGCCACTCTGCCTTTCTTTACCAAGCGTTCTATCTAGACCTGATCTTGTGTCTCCTGTGTCTCCATGTTCAGTCTCTGACTGTTTGCAAACTCAAACAATGTTCAAATATTTAAAAAAGGTATAAAGAAACTCTGATTACAGGGCATGAAGATAAGAATAATTGAATAATTCCAAATCCATGTGTGAACTTGATTGTGGTGAAATAATCAAAGCTCTTTTAATTACAACCACTGAGTGTTATATTGTAATGTGCAATAATGATTACTGAAAGGTTTGAATTACAACCAATAACTATTGATTTTGTTTACTTGATCTGCAATGTGTAACAATAATTACTGGTTTAATGTGATCATGTGTTCTAAAGATAATCAATTATTATTACATATCGGTATCGTTACTGTTTACTGAAATCATGAATGAATGTTTTCTGAAGATCATCAATCATTACTAGGCACTGGATTTAGTTACTTGAAGAGAATCTATTGGATCAGAACCGGATTTAAAACACTGTAAAACTATCAAATGAATGAACTCAGTAGGGGTGGGATTATATAAGCTTGCTTCTTCCCACTCCTTTTCAAGCAATGAATCAAACTCTACTTATACTTCAGTTAATGATCACTGTATTTAATTAAGCAAATGTGATTTAAGTGACGTTTTTGTTTTTGTTTTCTGTCTTTTTAATCTATGCATTTCATCATTTATGTAATGAGTTTGATAAATATGTGTAATTTCTTTATTGATTTGACTACAATGCTTGAAATAAATCAAATCAAATATTGTAAATGAAAACAGAAGAACATCTGCAACATGCTTTTTAGAACAAAGTAATTGAATTTAATACAAATGTCAGGTGGGGAGGGCTGGTGAGCGGGAAGGACCCAGAGACAGAGGCACACGGTTCCAGGGCAAGGGGTTTAATTAACAAAAGGCGCTGCAGAGCAGAATAACAAAACAAAAACTCATTGTGGACAAAACTTGAAAACATGGCAGAAGACAGACATGGACAAGACAGCCAGGGAAGAGACTTTAAAGCCGTTACAGACATTACATGAAAGACATTAATGGACCAGCACAAGAGGAAGGCAGAGACAAGACTTAAATACAGACAGGACAGACAAGACACAGGTGAACATGATCAGGACAATTGGGACAAAGGAAGTAAAACTCAAGAACATGACAAAACAGGAAACCTTTCAAAATAAAACAGGAAACAGAACTCAAACATGACGGAACAAGATATAAAGGAAAAACCAATACAAAGAAACCCAAACCATGACAACAAATAAATAAATCAAAAAATACACACCAAAAACAACTGTTAAAGAACAAAAAGTAACTGAAAACAACAACTGCAACAATAAGTAAATAAATTAGTGAATGAATAACACCCGAGGGTCCGTAGTGTCACTGTAACACAGTGTTGTACAGTCTGATGGCTGTGGGGAGGAATGACCTGCAGTAGATCCTTCTTGCAATGTGGGGGTAACAGTTTGGTTCAGGGGGTGGGAGGGGTTATCCATGATGGATGTTAGCTTAGCCGACATCCTCCGGTCCCCCACCTCCTTCATGGAGTCTAGTGTGCAGCCCAGGACAGAGCCGGCCCTCCTAACCAGTTTGTTAAGCCTCTTCAAGTCTCTGCCTGCACTGCCACCCGCCGAGCACACAACTCCATAAAGGACCACCGAGGCCCCCACATGGTGGTAGAAAGTCCTGAGCATCTGTCTGCATCAAAAGACCTCAGTCTCCTCAGCAGGTGGAGGCGACTTTGACGCCTCCTGTACAGAGCATCCGTGTTGTTGGACCAGTCCAGTCTGCTGTTCAGGTGAACATCCAGAAACTGAATCGTCTGATCAGGAGGGCAGGCTGTGTGGTGGGGCGGAGCCTGGAGACAGTGGAGGTGGTGGCAGAGCAGAGGATGCTGTCCAAACTGGACAGCATCATGAAGAACACTGGTCATCCCCTACATGGACTCTTCAGTGACCAGAGGAGCGCATTCAGTGACCGCCTTCGCTCTCTGCCATGCTCCACAGAAAGACTCAGGAAGTCCTTTGCACCGAGTGCAATTAGACTGTTCAATGCCGCTGGGAGGGGAGGGGGCATGAGGAGGAGTCACTAATGGGAAACTACTTTTTAACACTTTTATGCTTTTACTGACTTTTATTTTTGTTCTTATTGCTCTTATATTTTATTCTTTTATTCTGTTTTTAGTGAGTATGTTTTTTTAGGATTTTATGACTATTTATTACTCAACTACTTTTAAATTTCTATTGAATGTTTGTGTATTTGAGTAGCAATGGATGAATATGCAAATTCCCTCGGGATTAATAAAGTACTCTATCTATCTATCTATCTATCTATCTATCTATCTATCTATCTATCTATCTATCTATCTATCTATCTATCTATCTATCTATCTATCTATCTATCTATCTATCTATCTATCTATCTATCTATCTATCTATCTATCTATCTATCTGTCTGTCTGTCTGTCTGTCTGTCTGTCTGTCTGTCTGTCTGTCTGTCTGTCTGTCTGTCTGTCTGTTAATTTAAATGTGTCCATGACCTCAATGTCTGAACCCTGGATGTTCACTGGTGACTGTGGTGGTGAGGACCTCCTGAAGCCCAGGACCAGCTCCTTTGTCTTGCTGGTGTTAAGCTGCAGGTGGTTAACTTCACACCAGCCCACAAAGTCAGAGATGACCCCCCTGTACTCCTGCTCGTCCCCCCCTGATACACAGCCCAGAATGGCACTGTCATCTGAGAACTTCTGCAGATGACAGTGGTGGGAGTCGTAGGTGTAGTCTGATGTGTACAGGGTGAACAGGAATGGGGAGAGCACAGTCCCTTGAGGTGCCCCCGTGCTGCAGACCACCACATCAGACACACAGTCACGCAGCCTCACAAACTGTGGCCTGTCTGTGAGGTAGTTGATGGTCCAAGCAGCCAGATGTTGGTCCACACCTGCAACCTCCAGCTTCCTCCTCAGCAGTGATGGCTGGATAGTGTTGAAAGCACTGGAGAAATAAAAAAAACATGACTCTCACAGGGCTCCCAGGGGCCTCCAGGTGAGACAGGGGCCGATGCTGCAGGTAGATGATGGCGTCATCCACCCCGATGCCTGATCCATATGCAAACTGCAGCGGGTCCAGTGCTGAGCTCACCTGGGTGCTGAGATGGCTGAGGATGATCCTCTCCATAGTCTTCATCAGGTGGGAGGTTAAGGCGACAGGTCTGAAGTGGTTCGGTTCCGCAGGACGAGGTACCTTTGGAACCGGAACCAGGCAGGAAGTCCTCCAGAGGACTGGAACCTTCTCCAGTCTGAGGCTCATATTAAATATGAACAGCCCCCCCTCACAGAGCTGGTCTGCACCCTCCCTGAGGAGCCTGGAGGTGATGTTGTCAGGACCTGTTGCCTTCCTGGCCTTTGTTCTCCTTAACTCCTTCCTAACCTGATTCACGGTGAGGCAGAGGGGGGTTGGAGGGTGGGTAGGTTGCGGAGCTAGTGAAAGAGTTCAGGAGACTCCGAGCGCAAAACGAGCAAAAAGATAGCCAGGTCGACATTCTGGAGACTGGACGATGTGGAACAGCAAGTAGTGAGCGACCTTGGGAGCATTTTGGGCAGATATTATTTACTTCGGTTACTCCCCTAGGACAGTTCACTTAATCAATTTACCTGTGCAAACCCTATTTTAGTCCAGGTGTGTACGTTTTTCTTCCTTCTTTCTGCAGCGCTGCGTTTGTCACCGGTTCTGCATGCTCGCTGTTCTCCCTCTCCTTCTGTGTTATGATGTCCTCCCCCCGTTCTTTCGGATTATTGGGTCCCCCTTCTTATGGTGTGGGGGCGTCAGTCTCCCCGTGTCTGCCCCTCCTTTCGGCTAACGGCTGTCCCGGCTCTTCGGTCCTCGTATCTCTGGCGCGTATCTGCATGGGTAGCATCCTGCAGTATTCAGGTGGTCAGTGGCGATTGATCAGGTGATGTATTGGCCTTCTTGGGTGCAGAGATCGGCGGTGTCTCTTGGTGAGTGGCGTGCTGCCACCTTTTGTTGTTCTGTGTTGTGTTTTACCATGTCGCGGTTCTTCCTGCTCAACGTGGTCATCGGTGACGCCACGCCCCTAAGGACCGTGGGACTTGCAGTTCTTTATAAATCCACGGTGCGTTTTCTTCAAAACTTGGTCCAGTTTCTGCTGTGCGGGCCATCATTCGGTGCTGGATTTGTTGTGGTGGCTCTTTGTTTTGTTTCTTTTCTGTTGAAGCTGTGTACATTTAATAGTTTAACCTGCATTTGGATTGGTCAGTTTATGGACTTGTCTCATCTATGGACATTTTATTTATCATTGGTCTTTTGTAAATGGTAGATGTCGTATACTTATATAGCGCTTTCTACCTTCTTACGAAGGCCCAAAGCGCTTTACAGTCACAGTCACACACACACAGTCACACTCTCAGTCACACACACATTCACACACTGGTGGAGGCTCCGCTGCAGAACACTGGCGCCAACCTCCCACCAGAGGCAAGGTGGGGTTCAGTGTCTTGCCCAAGGACACTTCGACACATGGGCATGTAAGGTGGGAATCGAACCTGCAATCTTACGATCATGGGTCGACCGCCCTACCGCTGCACCACGGCCGCCCAAGCGTCTGTGGCTTTTTTCTCATTTCTCATTTTCCGGTTCCGGGTCACTGCGAGACGCGTGGTCGCAGCTCTCTGCGGATACAACTATCTTCAAATGACTTAATAAGTTGATTTTCTCCAAAAAGAGAGCTGATCATGGCCCCAAGAAAACCCAGGAATATGACGATCTCAAAAAGACCCTTGATGATATCCAAGAAACGCTTAAATCTTTTATGGATCAGGTGTCGGCTAAGCTAACGCCACTCATGGACATGATGGAAGAGTTCCGAAGTTTTCGGGCTCAAAACGAGAAAACCGGGTCGACATTCTGGAGAAAAGACTGGACGATGTGGAACAACAAGTAAGGATGAATAATGTCATTCTCACTGGATTACCAATCAAACCTGGAGCGAAGCTAACAGCAGGAGCAAGCACTGCTAATGCTAATGCTAGCGCTAGCGTAGTGGAGAGACTCTGGATCATCAAATACATTCATTTCTCACGTCTAAAGGGATTTCCCTGGATCTCAACACCATGGAGACCTGCCACCTGCTCCCCAGGAGAAAGGAGACGGATAAACCAGCGATCCTCATCAGGTTTGTGAATCACAAACACAAGCTAGCTCTGATAAATCAACGTAAAGACCTCAAAGGATCTGCTGTTTATCTGAACGACCATCTGACCAGAAGGAATGCTGAAATCTCCAAACATGCACGGCTTCTCAGGAAGCAGAAGCAGATTGACAACACTTGGGTTAAAGGCTGCAGGATTTACGTCAAACCACTCGGTCCACCGGACCGGTCCAAGGTTCTGGTTGTGAACACCATGAAGGACTTTGAGAAGTGTTTGATCACAGACGTCTGAAACAACATGGAGTAATAAACCAAAGAGCCAAATGATTTCAAGAAATATGACACCTGGATTCATCACTTTCTCCATCGTCTGACATCACCTGAATCAACAGCAGAGAGTTCTGACCTGCAGACAACTTGACCTCAACTTTCACCGAGCTGATATCAGCTGAAGAAGGATATGGACCTGAATCTAATGTCTGCAGACATAACATGGAAGAGACTAGAAACTGTTTAAACCCAGAAGATCAGCTGCTATTCAGCAGAAGAAGAAATGCCAACCTTGGTCAATCGACAGATTATGGACCCTTTTTATTCTCCCTTACAGCATTACCTTATTATTTAAAAAAAAAAGAAAAAAAAAATACAAAAAAAAAAAAATATATATATAAAAGTAAAACAAATGATTAATCACTTATTGAAAATGGTTAAATTGATCGATGTTTAATGATATTACTTCACTTGCTCCAAAAATTGATAAATTGATTCAAAAATCTTTCCTAATGTAACATAATTTTGCACGTTTTTAACTTTTGATACTTGATGAAATTTTACTATGAAAATCTCTGAAACAGTGTTGTGTCTATTTTACTGATATAGTATTATGTTCTAATCATATGAATGACTTTTATAAGTAACATAATCTGCATATATTTTAGATAACTGATCTGCATTTGCCATGTTGATTTCTAAAATAGTTATTTTTACATAATAATTAAGTAATTCATCTTTGTCATGTGCTTTATTGATACTTTATGATTCTTAATTCTGTCTGATAAAAACTGGGAACCAGATATTGATAAATCATGTAATAAAATGGTTATAGTATAACGGGGTGGATTTATATAAGTTCGCTTCCTTCCACTCCCTTTCAAGCAATATTTATTAATATGTCTAATTATCCTAAGTTTGATTAGTTACTGTATGAATGTATAACTGAAGATTATATTGCTTTTGTGTATTGTTTCTTTTTTTTTTTTTTCCACTTGTTCTGTCCAACAACTTAGCAAACAGATTAGAGCTGCAGGCCTTTTGTGTTGGACAGGTTTTACTATCACAAAAATAGGTTATAGAACTTTAGAAGAAGTGTAGATCTGAATTAACCCCTTTTTGATGTATTATTTATTTCTTTATTTGTTACATTTAGTGTGTGTGGGGAGGAAGAGGGAAAAAAATGTGTGTGTGTGTGTGTGGGGGGGGGGAGTGGAAGAGAGTAAAATGAAGAAAGGTGAAAAAGGGGGGGATACAGGCACTGATTTGGATCAGTTATTCTTTTAATTATACCAGATCTGCTGGAAAGACAAATATTCCATCATGGGTAAAAATCTGACACGAAGATGAGTGGAAAATATCTGTCCATCAATACACTGTAGGTTAGAAGGAGGGATGAAGCAGACAGGGAGCAGTGTGGCAGTGTGCACGTGCACGTGGGGGTGGAGATACATGCATGCTGCCGAAGTGAACCTTGTGTTGTGGGGAACCAGATCCTACCCAGCCAGAGCAGCCAGACCAGGAGAGGGGAGGAGAGACCCCCCAAGGCCAGGGGCCCCACAGCACCCGGACCCAGGCAGCCTGGGAGGGGGGGAGGCGGGGACCGCCCACCCGACCAGCCAGGCGCAGAGAAGGCCCCCCTACAGGGGCCCCCACTACGCCCAGAGGCACAAGCTAACCCGGTGTCCGGCCCCCAGGCCACAGGACAGGAGCGCTTAGCCGTACCAGGTGGCAGCCACGGGGGCCACCGGGCGCTGGACGCCGAGACAAGGGCCAAGGACGAAGCCAGGGCCCCAGAACCCAAGAGCCGCCCACCACCCGACCGGTGCCCCGTGTCCGCGAGCCAGCCAGGGCACGCGACTCGAGCAACCCAGAGATCGCCACGCACCCACAGCCACCCCCCAATAACCCTACCTACTACAAGAATTTCAGGGAAAGGAGGTGGTTTGGCAGTAATATCACAGTCTAGCTTACTTCTCAGCCCTATAGGTAAAAATGCTTATAATTCATTTGAAAGTATCATATTGTCTATAAATCATCCAAACAGGAAGACATTTAACACAATAATACCACAGCAACTCATTTACAAACTGGACAAGCTGGGCGTTAACACCCCCATCTGCAACTGGCTACTGGACTTCCTCAGCCAAAGACCACAAACAGTACGTGTTGGCAACAACACCTCAAATACAATCATTCTCAACACCGGGGCACCCCAAGGCTGTGTGCTTAGTCCGCTGCTCTTCACCCTGCTGACACATGACTGCACAACAACCCACAGCACAAACCACCTTGTAAAATTTGCAGACGACACAACTCTGGTGGGCCTCATCACCAAGGGCGATGAGACCAACCACAGGGAAGAGGTAGATCTGCTGACAAAATGGTGCAGAGATAATAACCTCCTGCTAAATGTCAGCAAGACAAAGGAGATTGTTGTCAACTTCCAGAGGGGCCACACTCAACACCTGCCACTGATCATTGATGGTACTGCTGTGGAGAGAGGGAGCAGCACAACATTCCTGAGGGTACACATCAATGAGGACCTCTCCTGGACCGCCAACACCACATCATTGGCAAAGAAAGGTCAGCAACGTCTCCACTTCCTGCGGAAACTAAAAAGATCAGGTGCTTCACAAGCCATCATGACCACATTCTACAGAGGAACCATTGAGAGCATCCTCTCCAGCTGCATCACTGTGTGGGGGGGCAGCTGCACACACAGCAACAGGAGAGCCCTGCAGCGCATAGTGAACACAGCTGGGAGAATCATTGGAGCACCACTCCCCTCCCTGCAGGACTTATACATCACCCGCCTCACCCGAAAAGCACTAACAATAATCAAGGATGCACACCACCCTGCACACAACCTGTTCAGCCTTCTGCCCTCAGGGAGGGGGTACAGGAGCCTCCGCTCCAGGACCACCAGACTCAGAAACAGCTTCACACACCAGGCCATCAGGATGCTAAACACCCTCCCCCCTCTCCACCTACCTACCACCCATCTCCCCCCATGAACAGTGCTCAAACGAACACCCCCCCCACCCCCACTGCCTTAAGTGCACTCGCACTTTAATAGCAAATTTCTAATGTTGTAAACTGTATATTTTTCTTTACTTTTACTTACTTACTTATTCTATTTTAATGTATATAATTTTTACTTCATTATTTTTCTTCCCCTGTACAGACACGAGAGAGTAAGAAACGGTATTTCGATTCATTGTATGTAATGCACATGTGAAGAATTGACAATAAAGTTGACTTTGACTTTGACTTTGACTTTGACTCCAAAACCTGTTTTACTCATAATTATTTATCGCCCCCCCGGCCCATATTCAGAATTTTTAACTGAGTTTTCCGACTTCCTATCGACTATTGTCTTAGATTCTGATCAAACTATAATAATAGGGGATTTTAATATTCACGTTGATGACCCCAGTGACTGTCTAGGAAAGGCTTTTGCAGCTTTATTAGATGATGTTGGTTTCACCCAAAATGTAAATGAACCCACTCACTGTCACAAGCACACCCTGGACCTCGTTTTAACCCATGGTGTAGAGATCAGCCAGCTGAGTGTCCTTCCTCTTAACCCCATCATTTCTGATCACTTTATGATTACCTTCCAGTTTAATTTAGAACATGATACTGCCCCAGTGAATAAGAAACAACTTAGAAGATCCTTAACTGACTGTTCTGTGTCTGAGTTTAAACTCACAGTTCAGCCAGTACTTAGTGACATTCTGAGCAAATACTCTGAGTCCAGCTCCCATAGCATCAGTCCTAGTATAAATGACCACTTTGTTAATAATGCCTTACAAGCCCGCAGGAGTACACTTGATGTTGTTGCCCCCCTGAAACCTAAGTTCGTTAGACAAAACCGAGTAGCACCGTGGTTTAACGCTGAAACACGTTCTCTTAAACAAGAAACCTGTAAGTTGGAAAGAGAATGGCGCCGCTCTGGTTCAGAGCAGTCTCTGAATATCTGGAAATATAGCCTATTAAATATAAAAAAGCTCTGCGTAGAGCTAGAAGCCAGTACTATTCAACCTTAATATCAGAGAATGGAAACAATCCCAGATTTCTTTTTAGCACTGTTGCTAAATTAACTGGCAGTCAGAGCTCAGTAGAACCACATGTTCCTGTTTCTCTCAGCTCTGATGATTTTCTTACATTTTTCGATAGTAAAATCTCAAATATTAGACATAAGTTAAATCAAGTTATTCTTACTATCAGCCCAGAGCAGGCTGAAGCTGTAGAAGTGGAGGCATCCATAGAAACCTCTGTAACATTAGACTGCTTCACTATTGTGGATCAAGTAGAAATAGCATCAATTATTACGTCCTCCAAATCCTCAACGTGTCTGTTAGACCCAATTCCCACTAGACTTTTTAAAGAAACTTTTCCCCTAATTAATGATTCCATATTAACGATGATAAATACCTCTCTGGAAACGGGTTACGTGCCACAGTCTTTTAAATACGCAGTTGTTAAACCTCTTCTGAAAAAGCCCAGTTTGGATCCTAACATCTTGGCCAACTATAGACCGATATCAAACCTGCCCTTTATTTCTAAAATCCTAGAAAGAGTTGTAGTTAAGCAGCTTTACTGCCACCTACAGGACAACAGCCACTTTGAAGACTTTCAGTCGGGGTTTAGGCCCCACCACAGTACGGAAACTGCACTAGTTAGAGTCTCTAATGACTTGTTATTGGCTTCAGAAAAGGGACTACTTTCTATTCTGGTCCTGTTAGACCTCAGTGCAGCTTTTGACACTATTGACCACAGTATTTTACTCCATAGATTAGAGCATGACATTGGGATCAGAGGATCTGCTCTCCAGTGGTTTAAATCCTATCTGTCAGATAGGTATCAGTTTGTTAATGTAAATGGACATTCCTCTCAGTACACTCGAGTTAACTACGGAGTCCCACAGGGCTCAGTCTTAGGACCCATCCTGTTTATGCTTTATATGCTACCCCTAGGAAACATAATCAGGAAACACAGCATTAATTTTCATTGTTATGCCGACGATACTCAGTTGTATTTATCCATGAAACCTGACCAGAATGACAATATAGAGAAACTGAACGCCTGCATCAGTGACATCAAGACCTGGATGACAATTAATGACCTCCTCTTGAACCCAGAAAAAACTGAGGTTATTATACTAGGTCCTAAAAACCTGAGAGATGCTCTGTCTGCTCAGATAGTCTCCCTGGATGGTGGAAGTATAGCCCCCAATTCCACAGTTAGAAACCTTGGGGTCTTATTTGACCAGGATTTATCATTTAAGGCTCACATATCTCAGGCGTGTAGAACTGCATTTTTTCACCTGCGGAACATTGCTAAGATCAGAAATATACTTTCTAAGAGTGATGCTGAAAAACTCATCCATGCATTTGTTACGTCGAGGCTGGATTACTGTAACTCCTTGTTAGCAGCGTGTCCTAAGAGTTCCTTAAGAAGTCTCCAGCTTGTTCAGAATGCAGCAGCTAGATTGTTAGCAGGAACTAACAGAAGAGATCACATCACTCCCGTGTTAGTTTCGCTCCATTGGCTCCCAGTTGATTCTAGAATTAAGTTCAAGGACAATGTCAATGTCAAGAACAAGGCATTAGCGGAGGATCTTCAGAACGAGATGCTGTAGTATCGCGAGACTCAACGAGACCGGTGTGGCAACTCAGCTTGGCGGTGCGTAAGTAGCAGAACAAACATTTCATTATCATATCATTTTACCGCCATATCAAATTAGCTGTTAAACTAACATCTGTAAAAGTTGAATAAGCCTTTTGACAGCCTGGAGGACCTGGAGAATTATATAGACGACTGCTACAATACCGTCGTTATGGGGAAGTCCAACACCACCACTCCTTCCTCCAAACGCGTCCGATCAGGAAGTTCTCCCGGAGCTGCCTCCTCTCCAGGCAGTGGAATCAGCGATGCTTTAGATTCCATTGATAAAAAGCTCTCCAGCCTTGATGGCCGCTTGAATCTGCTGGAGATCCTCCACAGAGAGTTCCAAGGCCTGCGAGAGTCTCTGGAGTTCAGCCAGCAGCAGGTGCGGGAGCTCGCAGCGGAGAATCAGGCCCTCAGAGAAAGTGTCAAGACCTTGAGCAGTGACACCGCTCGCCTTTCTGAAGAAAACCGCTCGATTAAAGAAACCCTCCTGGATCTTCAGTCGAGGAGCATGAGGGACAATCTGGTGATCGCGGGGGTTCCAGAGGAGGCAGGAGAAGACCCGGAAGCGACGGTGAAATCCTTTATTGAAGCCCACCTGAAGCTCCCCAAGGAGGAGGTGCAGAAGATCGCGTTCCAGAGGGTGCACCGGCTCGGAGGAAGAAGGTCCGACAACCAGCGCCGCGACCGATTGTAGCCAAGTTTGACAACAACAAGCAAAAGGAGATGGTGAAGAGTTGTGGGCGCGAGCTGAAGGGCACACATTTTAGTGTCAATGACCAGTTTCCGGTTGAGATCCTGCGGCGCCGAAAGATCCTTTTTCCTCTGAGGAAAAAACACCTTGCCAACGGGTCCAGAGCCGAGGTTTCTGTGGATAAACTCTTTGTAGATGGAAGGCTCTTCCGAGACCCGGAGATCACCCCCTGGCTTTGCTGAAGATCTGACATCCGTGCTGCGCTGGAAACGGCGGCTAAACGTGTTGAATGAATGAAACCGGCTCATCAATCATCCACACCTCCATCTCGTTGAAGCAGTTTAAGTTTTCTCCCCTCTCATGATTCTGTTGTTCTTCTTGTTATGTTTGTTTCTTTCTGTTTTTCTTTACCTCTTTCTTCTTTTTAGTTTCCCCCTCTCTCCCCCCCCTCCTCATATGTAAATTATCCAAAGGCAACACGTCCCCCGGTAAGTTGGTTTTTATTTATGCACGGAACGGGCACGCGCGCACAGACAAGCGCGCACACGGGCAAGCACACGCGAACCAGCACACTCTCGCGGACATCCCGCAAACACCTCACATAAGCCCACGTAGGACACATGCAACATGCAGCTCACACAGTCAGGAAATGCTCACGCACACAAACGCACGGTGTTTCTTCATCGATCAGCTGGCACGCGCACATGGACCGGCACACGCTCTATTTAGCCTTACATTCTCTTGGTCAGAGCAGCTATGAACAGTCTTAACATCGTTAGCTAGAATGTGCGTGGGCTTGGCTCTGGGCCAAAGAGATTGAAAGTGTTAAATCACCTGAATGATCTTAAAGCAGATATAGCACTACTGCAGGAGACCCATTTATGTACACAATCTCAGGACCTCCTGTGCAGCTCAAAATTTCCTGTCATATATTTTTCTAGTTATAACTCCAAGCAAAGAGGAGTTGCTGTTCTGATTAATAAAAATGTTACATTTACTCATAAGGATACAGTTACTGACCCAGAAGGTAGATTTGTAATTATTAATATATCCATTCAGAATAAGGACTTTTGTATAGCCAGTATCTATGGCCCGAATGTTGACGACTCTTCCTTCTTTCACAGACTCTTCACCTCACTCTCAGTTCACTCTGACTCCACAATCATTATAGGAGGAGACTTCAACCTCATTCTGGACCCTGAACTTGACAGACTCAGCACAGCAGTAAACCAACGTACATGGCGGTCCGCAAGTATTCTAAAGCAGTACATGAATGAAACCAACTCATGGTTAGACTTGGAACAGGCGTTATGTGGGAAGATCAACCTGTCAGATCTTCCATTTATTAGCCAAACAGTTAAAAAACAGGATTGTTTCAAAAGTATTAATATAAACACCACTTTAACAGCCTGGTGGGAATTTATAAAAATATCAGAATCCTCAATTCAACCGTGCAAAATGACACCCATCTGGAACAACCCAGACATCCTCATAAACAAAAAAATTATCCACTTCCCAGCTTGGCAAGCAGGGGGCATAAAACAACTAGAGCATATAATTATTGATAGAAGATTCATAACTCCCCAGGAACTTCAAGACAAACATGGAATAAATAACTTCTTGGAATATCAGCAACTTAAGTCTATTATTACTAAAAAGTTTAAATACAGAGACAATGATTTAAAGCTATCAGAGGTAGTTACCGCTCTGATTAACTTTTCAATGAACAAAACTCTCTCCAAAATATACAAACTTTTATGTAAATTAGATAATAATATTTCACTTCCAATAACAAAATGGGATGCAGATTTGAGCATCAGCACAGATGAAAGCTTTTGGTCAGAACTTTGTCTAAACACCTTTAAACTGACTAAAAGTCCAAATCTGCAGCTAATCCATTTCAAAACTCTTCACAGGATTTACTACACTGGACAGAGGATGTTCAAGATGGGTCTCAGTAACTCAGACATTTGTGAGCACAGTGACAGTAATCTACCCGACAGTTACATGCATGCACTGTGGTTCTGCACGCCTGTCCAGGCTCTCTGGCAGCAGGTATGTGCCGATCTATCTATCCTTTTCCGTCCGGTCCAGCACCAAAGATTTTCAAACATGATGGAATTGAATAAAGTTTGGCCTCAACTACAAAAGGGGTTTATTCAGACATTCCTCTGGTTTGTCATAGATTCATAACCCCTGTTGTTAAAGCAAAATATGTCCAACACAAGAGGCTTTCCGCTGTCATCTGTTTGCCCAGCTGTTGGACAGGACAAGTTAAAAAAAAAAAAAAAAAAAGAATCCAGTTCAAGATCCTCCTGTTAACCTATAAGGCCTTACATGGAATGGCCCCGTCCTACATTAATGACCTCATAGTCCCTTACCATCCAATCAGAACACTTCACTCACTAAATGCAGGACTGCTTGTGGTTCCTAGAATTAGTAAAAGTACAGTTGGAGGTAGAGCGTTTAGCCACCAAGCCCCTGTCTTATGGAATAAACTCCCAGCTCATGGAAGAGAGGCAGATTCAGTTTCTACATTCAAAGTTAGACTGAAAACATTCCTCTGTGGACAGGCTTATTGTCAGACTAGTTAGTATTCAGAGATTATTTAACTTCATGTTAATTGTTTAAATTAAACTAAATAACAATAACTATTATTTTAAAAGGCTGCTAGAAGTTGAAGCTGGGGTAACTATAGTGCACTGGGGCTCTGTCCTCTTTTCTGTCCTTTTCCAATACTTTTCTTTTCTCATCTACTTCTACACTTCCTCTCTTCTCTATCTGTGATCATCATTTATCATTTAGTTCTCCATGCCTCTGTTTGGTGCAGTACGATTCATGTATTGTCCCTCTATCCCTCTCCCCTCCTGGGGAGTGGGAGTGCTTCCAGACTCCAGTTGGCCCATCCGTGCTCCTGTTCCTGACTGTGTACCTCGCCTCTGCTCCTGTTCCTACACCTGGCTGTGGTTCCTGTCTCCGTCTCGACTCACGCCCCTGACTGTCCCCAACCCCGGCTGGATGAAGCTCATCTGCTGGACTTTAAATATGTAGATGTAGAGTTAGATAAGTTCATTCTTCTCTATGAGTTCTGGTAAATCGCCTGTCCGTCCTGGGGGAGGATCCCTCCTTCATGTGGGCACCCCTGAGGTTTCTTCATTTTTTTCCGGAATCCGGTTTTTAAGGAGTTTTTCCTTACCGCGAAGGGGGGTCTAAGGGCAGGGATGCCAGTATAGCTTAGTCAGTTTGTTAGTTTATTTTAGTATTTTCCTATTGACTCTTTGTATTCATGATCCTTTTGAGTTCATGTTTTACTTCAAAGCCCATCGAGACGACTGTTGTTGTGATTTTGGGCTATACAAATAAAATTGAATTGAATTGAATTGAAGCCCCCCCCCCCCCGTCATATTATCTAAGCCCCCCTCCCTAACCCTTTAAGTGCCCTCCCCTCTCTGTGATGGGGATGGAAAGCCCCAGAGGGTCCCACCAAGCCAGCCCCCAGGTCTGTCCCACCCATACACTCACACACACATACTCACAATCATCTGTTTACCCCCCCACCCCCCGCCACCACGCAGTAACCCCCCCCCCCCCCCCCCCAGCTGACCGCCCCCCAGCGCCGTACGCCCGACCATCACTGTAGCCAACATGATACTCCCAAGCCCGGCCGCCCTGGGAGGACCAGGCGGGTGAAGACCGGCCGCCCCCCCCCCCCCCCCGACCCCACCCATGTATGGAGGTGTGGCAGTGCTGTGTGTGTGCTGCATGTAAAAAAAAGGTCTCCAGTGTGGGGGCCCCACCGCTGCCAAGCCGCAGAACCCCCACTCTGGGATTCCCCTGTGAGTGGTGTGTATTTGCTGTGTATGTGCTGCTAACATGCAGTGTGTGTGTCTAAAGTGGGAGTTAAAATTGTGGGGGGGTCAGTGAAAGATGGGCACAGATGTTTCACGGTGCCCCCCTCCACCAGACCCTTCCCACAAGGCCCTAGATCAGGGGTGCCCAAACTTTTTTCCTCAAAGGGCCAAAATCTAAATGTGATCTTGGACCGTGGGCCAAATACAATACGTTTTTTGTATGTCATTAAATAAAAGCAGAAAACAAAGAATATGGTTTAATGTGTTTATTTTGATTTTGTATTCATCAAGGCAACACACAAAAATAAACATTCTTTCAAACCATTAAACATAACAGCAAGGCCTCACTGGCAATTTTCAACTAAAAAACAAAAACAAACTAAAACATACTTTTTTCCAATGAAAACACCAAACTGCGATCCTTAATGAGAGACATGGAGCTGGTCTTTTGACTTAATCAGTGACTGAATGTTGGGCTGCAGCTTACTCACTGATAGTGTTAGTATGTCTTGTAAGTGTGAGTCTGTGAGGGTCCCCCTGACTTTGATCTTGTTCAGGTTCATGAGACTAAATGTTTGCTCACAAATGTAGGTGCTGCCAAACAGAGATAGCATCACTTGTGCATTTTTTCTCATCTGTGGGTATCTTTGTATTGACACATGTGGATAAAAATCCCTCAGGGGTAGTGATACAAATTTTCTTCTTAGCTCTGTGTCACATTGAAACTCAATCAACTCCATCTGCAAATGCTCTGGAACTGAGTCGGGACTCACGCTGAAGGGCTGAGAAAAAAGCTCCATGTCACCTGCAGTCTTCTTAAAGTCCACAAAGCGTAAATCAAACTTCTTGTTTAAGTTGCTGAGAAGTTCTCCATATTCTGGCAACCTGTCCACCTCCACATTCACGTCTCTCAGGCTGGGGAAGTGTGCTAATTTTCCTGAAGAGACAAAGTCAAATAAGAATGTGTCCATTAGTATAATTAGCACTACTATGAGGTACATAAGCTACAGGACACAAAAGACAACAGAGCAATAAAGCAAACCCACAGAGACAAATTACGTTTTCTGTCAAACAGGCGTAAGCACCACGGACAGCGACACATCACAGCGACGGACACACATGGAGCAGCACGTGTTACAATCATAAATAAGAAACAGCCAAAAGTCTGTGTGCAGCATGTTAATGACTTACCTGCTGAAAGATGCCGGCAGAGTAGCTGCAGCTTCATTTGGAAAGCCTTGATGTGGTCAAACAGCTCCGTTATGAGCTGTTCTTTGCCTTGAAGTTTAACATTCAGATCTTTGAGCAGGTCGGTGATGTCCACCATAAAGGCCACGTCGAAAATCCATCTTTTATCAGTGGGGATTTGTGTGTCCCTGCTCGCACTCGACAGAAACTCAGCGATAAGTTGGCGCAACTCAAAAAATCTTTTGAGCACAGTCCCCCTGCTCAGCCAGCGCACCTTCTGATGGTAAAGAATATCTTTGTATTGCGCATCAACTTCATCCAAAAATGCTCTGAACTGGCGGTGTGAGAGTGCCTTTGAGCGGATGCAGTTAATGATTTTAACGACATCTCGCACGACGTATGCCAGTCCGATTGTCTTTGCACACAGCTGTTCCTGGTGCAGGATGCAGTGGTATTGCGCTACCTTTCCCCCACACTCTGAAACATTTTGGGAAATGAGAGCAGTGAGGCCAGCTTTTTTCCCAATCATGTGCACCATCAGTTGTTATTCCAACCATTTTGTCCCAACTCAAGTTATATTTGTCCAGGACTCTTGAAACCGCCGCAAACAAATCTTCGCCTCTTGTCGTCCCTCGCGTCTCAAGTCCCGCCAACTCCTGTGTTATTTCCATGTCAGCGTTAATTCCCCGAACAAAAACCAAAAGCTGCGCTGAATCAGAAATGTCTGTGCTCTCATCACATGCCAGTGAGAAAGCAACAAAGTCTCTTGACTTAACTGTTAACTGATCTCTAATGTCCCGAGACAAATCTTCAACGCGGCGGGTCACTGTGTTGCACGAGAGGCTAATTTGGGAAAAAACTCTTTCCTGGGAAGGGCACATTATTGAAGCGGCTGTGGACAGGCACTCCTTAACAAAATCTCCCGTTGAAAACGATCTCCCACTCTTTGCAATTAGCGCCGAAATTTCATAGCTGGCCCGTGTGGCGCAGTCTTGTGCTGTCGAGGGCCTCGTGAGGGTGGCTTGCTGTGACCGAAGTTTCGATAGCAGCTCGCTCGATTTTTTCTTTCGCGCCTCACCTTTGTATCTGGAGAAGACCGCATGTTTAGTTTCGTAGTGGCGACGTATATTGTACTCTTTCAGTACAGCCACAGATTGCTGGCAAATAAGACAAACAGCCTTATACGAGATTTCTGCAAAAAAATAATCCTCCTCCCACTTTTGTTTAAAATGCCTCTTATCCGTGTGCCACTGCCGTTGTCGTTCCATCTTAACAAACTGAAAAAGTCTTAGAGTCGTAAATCTTCTCCAAAATGTAAGGATTGCCCTATGGTGCGGTGCGCTTTATGTGTTTGTGAGACTTCGGTAAAGAGGACGTGAGAGAGGACAGCACAAGAACGGTATTGAGAGCAGTGAGGACGTAAAAGAAGACACACAGTGCATGGGGTTGAGAGGGGGTGGTAGCGGTGGGCAGCAAAGGTGCTAACAGCGCCATCTGGAGAACAAAAGTAAATTACAGTCATAGACTTTTCACCATCATAGACAATGGATGTGAGGTTAAGGGGTTTTACAAAAACACGGCGGCTTGTGCAGCCACGACTCGGCGGGCCAGAAGAAAACCTTTGGCGGGCCAAATTTTGCCCGCGGGCCCCACTTTGGGCACCC
Organism: Oryzias curvinotus; assembly: GCA_023969325.1. Lineage (NCBI taxonomy): Eukaryota > Metazoa > Chordata > Actinopteri > Beloniformes > Adrianichthyidae > Oryzias > Oryzias curvinotus. The sequence goes on from JALJSC010000127.1 coordinate 107,049, forward strand.
TTGCCCTAGATGAATCAGAGTGTCTAATAAGCAAGTAAAAAACGGGGTGGAGGGCGGGCGCCAACGTGACCCCAGGGTGTTACCCCCCCAGTGAGCCTCGCCAGCATAACCCACCCATCCAGTTCCCGGAGCCCTATGTGCCTGTGTGCAACATCAGTTTTGGTGAGGGCGGGGAGGAGCAGGCGGATGGGCACAACCGGGGGAGAGGCTCCCCCGAGCGACCGGCCCCCCAGCCAGCCGCAGTAGGCGCCCCCAGGGCGGCCAGGCAGCCAAGAGGCGGCAAGCAGAGAGCCCCGTAACGCCGAGAGACAACCGGCAAGGACGGGTCCCGGTGCCAGAACGGAAGGGCAGGGAGTCCAGCCCCACCATCCAAGCCCTGACCTCCCCAAGGAATTGCACATTGCCCCCCCAGTGCCCCCCCCAAAATAAATAAATAAATAAATATAAATTAATTATTAAAAATAAATAAATAAACCAGAATAGAGTAAATCATATAATATATATATATATATATATATATATATATATATATATATATATATATATATATATATAAAACAAAAAAACTTGCCCCTTTCACCCTTTCGTGGGTGGTTTCTCCTCCAAGCTCGGGTCCTCTACCAGAGGCCTGGGAGCTTGAGGGTTCTGCGCAGTATCTTAGCTGTTCCTAGCACTGTTCCTTTCTGGATTGAGGTGCCTGAGATCTTTCCAGGTATCTGTTGTAGCCACTCCTCCAGCTTGGGGTTTACTGCCCCGAGTGCTCCAATTACCACAGGCACCACTGTCACCTTCACTTTCCAGGCTTTCTCCAGTTCTTCTCTGAGTCCCTGGTATTTCTCCAGTTTCTCATGTTCCTTCTTCCTGATGTTCCCATCTCTTTGCACTGCCACATCCACCACAACGGCTTTCCTCTGTTCTTTATCCACCACTACGATGTCTGGTTGGTTCGCCATTATCATCCTGTCAGTCTGGATCTGGAAGTCCCACAGGATTTTGGCCCTTTCATTCTCTACCACCTTCGGGGGTGTTTCCCATTTTGACCTTGGGGTTTCCAGTCCATATTCTGCACACATGTTCCTGTATATTATTCCAGCCACTTGATTGTGGCGCTCCATGTATGCTTTACCTGCCAGCATCTTACACCCTGCAGTTATGTGCTGGATTGTTTCAGGCGCCTCTTTGCACAGCCTACACCTTGGGTCTTGTCTGGTGTGGTAGATCTACACCTTGGGTCTTGTCTGGTGTGGTAGATCTACACCTTGGGTCTTGTCTGGTGTGGTAGATCTACACCTTGGGTCTTGTCTGGTGTGGTAGATCTGAGCCTCTATTGCTCTGGTGCTCAGGGCTTGTTCCTGAGCTGCCAGGATGAGTGCTTCAGTGCTGTCCTGTAGGCCAGCCCTTTCTAGCCATTGATAGGACTTCTTGATATCAGCCACTTCAGTTATGGTCCGGTGGTACATCCCATGGAGGGGTTTGTCCTCCCATGAGGATCTGTCCTCCAGCACTGTATCCTCTGTTCTCCATTGCCTGAGACATTCACTGAGCACACTGTCAGTTGGGGCCTTGAGCTTGATGTACTCATGCATCTTGGATGTTTCATCCTGGATAGTGGCTTCTACGCTCACTAGTCCTCGGCCTCCTTCCTTGCGGCTAGCATACAGTCTCAGGGTGCTGGATTTGGGATGGAACCCTCCATGCATGGTGAGGAGCTTTCGTGTCTTAACATCCGTGGTCTGTACCTCTTCCTTTGGCCATCTTATTATTCCTGCAGGGTATCTGATAACTGGCAGTGCGTAGCTGTTTATTGGCCGGGTCTTATTTTTGCCATTGAGCTGGCTTCTCAGGACTTGCCTTACCCGTTGGAGGTATTTAGCTGTTGCAGCTTTCCTTGTTGCCTGCTCCAGGTTGCCATTTGCCTGTGGAATTCCGAGGTACTTGTAACTGTCCTCAATGTCTGCTATTGTTCCTTCTGGGAGTGAGACCCCTTCTGTGTGGACTACCTTGCCTCTCTTTGTCACCATCCGACTGCATTTCTCGAGCCCGAATGACATCCCAATGTCATTACTGTAGATCCTGGTGGTGTGGATCAGGGAGTCAATGTCACGTTCGCTCTTAGCATATAGCTTGATGTCATCCATGTAGAGGAGGTGACTGATGTTGGCCCCATTTCTGAGTCGGTATCCATAGCCAGTCTTGTTGATTATTTGGCTGAGGGGGTTCAGACCTATGCAGAACAGCAGTGGGGACAGAGCATCACCTTGGTATATCCCACATTTGATGGACACTTGAGCAAGTGGCTTCCCATTGGCTTCAAGGGTGGTTTTCCACAGCTTCATTGAGTTTCTTATGAAGGCTCTTAGAGTCCTGTTTATGTTGTACAGCTCCAAGCATTCAGTGATCCACGTGTGTGGCATTGAGTCATAGGGCTTTCTTGTAATCAATCCAGGCTGTGCACAGGTTGGTGTGTCGTGACTTGCAGTCTTGAGCGACTGTTCTGTCAACCAGGAGTTGGTGTTTGGCTCCTCTGGAGTCTCTACCAATGCCCTTCTGTGTGTCACTCATGAATTGATCCATGTGCCTATTTATTTTGGTTGCAATGATGCCTGACATGAGCTTCCATGTTGTGGAGAGACAGGTTATTGGCCGGTAGATGGATGGGACTGCACCCTTTGAGGGATCCTTCTGGATCAGGATCGTTCGCCCTTCTGTTAGCCATTCGGGGTGAGTCCCATCTCTTAGCAGCTGGTTCATTTGTGCTGCCAGGCACTCGTGGAGTGCAGTGCACGATATATATATATATATATATATATATATATAATATATACATCTATATAATAGTAATAGTAATAACAATAATAATAATAATAGTATATAGTATAATAGTATAATAGTATAATAAAAATATAAATAAATAAAAACATAATGTAAACCCACCCAAGTGAACCCCTTAACCCCTGCTGTGAATGCAGCAACGACCCCCAGGGGGCCAGGCCACGCGCCAACCACTGGCCACGGGCGAAACAACGGCCACGGGCAGACGACCCCAGGCCCCAAAACCCCAAGCCCCCCCCCAGCCCCCGCCACGGCGACCAGCCACCCAGCACAGCACCCGGCCGCCGTTCCCGGTCAGCCGCACTGCCTATCCTGCGCCCAGAAGACACCAGCCCAGGAATGTGTATTGTTTCTACTTGATTGCTTGAAATAAACCATTTCAAATCAAATCAAAAATTTTGCTTGGTCAGTGATCCTCGTGTCCTCACGTCTGCACGCTCAGATGAATGGTTCTGCTCCGCCGTTTCTTCCTTGGAGCTGGCTGGTTTGTGGACAGCCACCCCGCTCTGTTTTCCCCAGGGAGTCCAGCCCTCGCCTTCAGGGAACTAACATTAGCCCCACTGTGATTGCGTTGGTTTTGTACATTGGTGTAATCCTCTGGGCTCCCCTTTGTTTAGCATCTTCTTGATGTCTTGGTTTGGGTTTCTTTGTATTGGTTTTTCCTTTATATCATGTTCTGTCATGTTTGAGTTCTGTTTCCTGTGTTATTTTGAAAGGTTTCCTGTTTTGTCATGTTTTTGAGTTTTACTTCCCTTGTTCCAATCTCTCCTGATCGTTGTCACCTGTGTCTTGTCTGTCCTGTCTGTATTTAAGTCTCGTCTCTGCCTTCCTCTTGTGCTGGTCCATTAACGTCTTAACGTCTGTAACGTATTTGATGTCACTTTGTCCCTGACTCCCTTCTGCCATGTTCATGGTTTGCCCACAGTGAGTTTTTGTTTTGTTATCCTGCTCTGCAGCGCTTTTTGTTGAGATGAAATCCCTTGCCCTGGAACCGTGTGCCTCCCGCCTCTGCATTCTGGGTCCTTCCTGCTCACCAGTCCCCCCTACCCTGACACTTGATGTTTTCTCGGTGTTCTGTTTTCCTCCTTGTCACTGGTCTTTTGCGACTCCGTGGTCGCGACTCATTTTCGAATCTAGGTTTCTGCTTTATCTAAGTAAGATGTATGGTTCTCCACCCGTCTGGATTATTTCTGCCATGGATCTCTGGTTTATTGATGCTTGCCTCTCTGCCACTATGTCCTCCCTCACGTTTGTGCTGCACGTTGTTTATTCGATCTTCGGTGGTATAAATATGAATTTGTCGCTGTCTGGCCTCCTGTATTTTACTGTGTGCATCATTCCCCACTGTCGTCCGTCATTATGTTTTCTGGTTCTGGGTAGTTCAGTCCTGGACCCCCATGTTCCTGTTATTCTGGATGTTTCTGTCTTGCTTTTCTGGTCTCTAATTCTCAATGCTTAGTGTGGTTTTGCTATGATGATGTTTGTTTCAGGTCTTCTGTCTCCCTCCACTTGTTTTCTGAGGCTGTGCCTCCGTTGGTTTTGGGGGAGAAAAATAAATTTATGAAGACTTGTTTATGAATGTCCAGCGACGGAGAACTTTGGTCGTCAACCCAATTCTACAGCTCTAATGGTCCATTCACGGCTCATGTGGTTCTGAGAGAATTCAGCCGTGAAGATTATTACAAAGGTTGTTTAAGAGTATGATGATAAATAGTAATGTGCCATCGTTTAACATGGGTTAGTGTTTAATCAACTTGCATTACAAGCTCATTTTTCCTGGCTGTAGAAATGATCACTGATGCTCTCAAGCTTCAGTTTCAAGAGTAAGACCTTTGTGACGCAAACCAATCCTTAGTCTGCCTGCTATCAAGCAGATGACACTCAACTAAGAGTATCTCCTTATAGAGACTTGTTGTCATCCGCCTCTAAATGCATGAGGTTCAGTCCAGCTAAAATACTATCAGAACCTATGATCTCTCTTCAATCTCTAAATGTTGTTCATTGCTGTATCCAGGCACCCCTTTGCCAACTAATATTTAAGTTATCTGTGCTCTTATTGTCCACCTATTGAGTACCAATGGTATCAAGTACATAACATCAAACCCAGCAGAGCTGCCGTCCATTGCTACGTGGGATGTTGACCTTCCTCATCTACGTAATCTCCTTGGACCTCGGTCATCCTTCTATTGTCCTGCTCCTTGGTGGCTTCCTAAGGTGCGTCCCTCCGAAAATGACAAAAGGTTACTTCTCTCTTATCATTGGTGCATATATAAAATATTTTTTGGTGTTTATATTTCGTGCAGGTTCCATATTAACTGTCGATTCTCTGTTGGAATCTGTGCTCTGATGGTTTTCTATGGAGTGATGAATACACAAATAGAACCCTCTCTTTAAACTCACTACTTGATTTCACTTTCTCAGATTGGTTCTTTAAAAGCACCTTTATTCCCTTTATCTCAAGCATTCTAAAACTGATCAGTTCTGCTAAGTTATGTATATATTTATTGCCAAGACTAATACTGCTTTGTCTCTATCTATGCATCACTTCCTGAGCCTGCCACCCATACTCCCCGGTCAGCAATTCAGTTTTTGGCGGATGATGTAAAACCCTCGACAAAGTCGGATGGTTTCCAGGTTCCTCAGTCTCTGCTCGTCCTGCAGCTTCCCTGCAGATTGTTGCCCCTGCACCTTGATCTGGAGCTGCAACGACGACTGCACTCCACGTACATACACATACATACTGCACTGAAAGTGATGGCGTGGTAAACCTTCTCTGAGTTTCAATGAGTTTTCTTACTTGAATCATCCAAAATATGTTAGCATCAGAATGGCATAAAAACACTCAGATTAGATTTTAACCCTCCTGTTATGTTATGGGTCAAATTGACCCGTTTCAAAGTTTGAACTTCTAGGAAAAATGGTTAAAAGTACTTTTTCTGCATGAAACTTTTTCTGCTTGCCTTAATTAGTGTAATCAACATATATTATAAAAATGGTTCATCTCACATATTTGCAACCCCCCCCTGCATGTTTATATCACATAGATATTGTTCGGGTTAATTTGACCCAGCAGTCAAACTGGAGGTACAAGGATGTCTTGTTATTTGTAGTATTCCTGTCATGGCAACCGCCACCACGCCCCGCAGCGGCTGCTCATCAGGGTGAACTCTCCTCACCTGCTTACGTCAGTATATATTGCGGTCGCACCGCTCCGTTCCTTGCCGGAACGTCTAAGTTTATTACTAGACCACCAGCCTGCTCTCACGCTCTGTATTCCAGTCTGCCGCTCGTCTGCAAATCTGGATCTCCGCTCCACGCTTTCAAGTCTGAGTTACCTGGCTGCCTATCTTCATTCCTGCCGCTCATGATGAACCAAGCTTTCTCCTGAGTTGCTGCTACTGACTCACCTGTTGCTGGGACTGCCTGTCAAAACTCGGCCGTAAGACATCTCCTCTGCTGCACTCTGTTACGGACCTCATTCAGGAATTGGCGTCCCACCCCCTTCCAAGAACACTGGACTCTGCTACGTCTGATTCTCTCCTCTCACTCCTGGCCTTCCACAAGTCTGTCTCCACGCCCCCTGGTGTCAAGATTCTGCATGACATCCTGCCTGCTCTGGTCCCCTTTAAAATAAACTGAGGATCTCGTACTCTTTGGGTCTGTCATCTTTTGTTGGTCCTCAAGTCCTGGTTGTGACAATTCCTTTATTTGCAGCTGTAAGACATATTTTACCCCAATCACACACACACACACACACACACAGGTGCATAGGTGTTATGACTTTTGACAGGAACCATTTATGTTCTCGCGGGAAAACTCAACCCACATTCAGTGGACACTCAACAGGGGAGGGGATAAACATAGAAAGGATTCTCTGCATGGGAGTCCTAACAACATTACACAGGCAGACTTTTAGAAAATGAGCAGCAGAAGCAGAAAGATGACAGTCTAAGGCAGCATTTACACTGCGTGGTTCAAGTGACTCAATTCCGATTTTTTCCTCTCACGTGGCACAGATCGGATATGATCGGTGACCGTGTAAGCAGGACAAAAGCGCATGGATTCCGTTTTTCTCAGATCGGATTCAGGCCTCTCTCATATGTGGAAATAAATCGGAAACGAATCGGATACGTGCATTTGCGTGTGCCATGTAAGCAGACAGATCGGATATTCCCCATTAAATGCGAGTCGTACGTCAGTGACGTCAACTCAGGACACCAACTAAGATCACATGACCTATTAAGGTGCTTTTGTGCTGATTTTGCTGTCAGCGTGTTACCTTTCAGCCTCAGGATTCAGACCGTAGTTGGAAACCGCTGTTATGTCCGGTCCGGACGCAAACGGTAACTAATGAAGCGGGACACCGTTGCTATGGAACAGGCTAGAAGCCGTTTATGTCTTTGGGGGGCGTGTATGATGGGGACAGTGTGTGTTTGTGTGTGCGCGCGCGTGCTTGCGTGTGTGTGCGTGTAACTTAAGGAGAGGAAAGCGGGTGTGAGCGCGGAGCGGGGGACTGTCTGAGAACCGAAAATTAAAAATAAGGTGTATTGCCCAAATGTTTTGGAGTCTTTCTTAGCCCACTCTGGAGGCTGAGGGTTCAGAACGGAAAAGAGAACCCCGAGGACATCTCCCGTGCGTTTCTGACCACGGTCGGAAAAGAGAAGCCATCGCGCAGGAAAGGTTCAACACTTGGATCAAACTGTTCGGAGAGCACAACGTCTGCAAACACTTCCTCATTCAAAACTCAGAGAAAGCCGAGCAGCCCCCCTTCTTTTCCTCCCCCGTGCATCCCCTCAGAAGCGCCCAAGGCCACGCCTCCTTCCGTCGCCGCCTTGCCTCCATGACAACCGCAGTCACAAAAGTCTGAAGGAGGTCCGCGGAATGCGGAAATGCTGCCACGTAGTCATCAGAACGTCTACGTTTGATAGTTTCAGCATTATATAGTGTAAATGCAAAAATCATATACGGGTCACTTTTAAAAGATGATGTAAGCAGGTCGTCAAAATAATCGGATATAGTCAGAAAATCGGATATGGGCATCAAGACCTGCAGTGTAAAGGCGGCCTAAGAGGCTCTGGAAGTTATCGCTGATCATGATCAGAAGAATACTATCTTGAGCTAAATTCTGATTCTAATGATTCTGATTTTGAACCAGATGAAGGAATTGTTATTCCTGTTCCTCCAAGCAAGACATTCATATCAAAGAATGGTGAAATACATTGGTCTTCATCCCCAAATATGCGTCAGACAAACCTGTCTGCAGAAAGCATAATAAAGACAGTGCCAGGGCCCACTAGGATGGCAGTGACTCATGTGACCATGTTAATTCAATTCAATTCAATTTATTCAATCTAATTCAGTTCAGTTCATTCAATCTAATTCAATTCAATTTTATTTTATTTGCATAGCCCAAACTCACAACAACAGTTGTCTCGATGGGCTTCGTATCGGTAATTGAAAAAGTGAAACATGAAATCAGAAAGATCATGAATACAGAGCTCATGACCACATAGGTGAGTTTTGGAATGAAGATCGACCGGTAAATTGAGAGCTTTGCTTTTCGGCTCAGCCCTCTCTTCATCACGACGGACCGATAGAGCGACCGCATAACTACGGACGCCACTCCGATCCATCTGTCAATGTCACACCCGAAACCATGTAGGCTAAGTGGACAATACCTCCAGTTTCAGGTCTGACTCCTCCCTTATGAGCACATATATACCAGCTCTTAGACCAGCTAATTCAGAATTGACAAAGCCTCTTGGATAAGAGGTGAAACGTCTTCTAACTTTAAAAACCAAGTCCAGATGACAGCCCCTAAACCTACTACAATGGAACCAACCTGGATGAATGAGAGTCTTCATAGACAGAAGACAAAGATGAGACGGCATCAGAGGAGGGACAGTCAGCATCATTGGTCAGAGAAACAAAGCAGCACTCAGCATAAGCAGGAGCTGGACCTGTTCCTGGACAGGTGCAGGAACAGGTGAAGTTAGAATTGTAATTGAAGCCGCAAGCGGCGTTGTATGGCCCGCAGACACAACCCACCTTCCACGCCCATCTCTACGCACCACCGCCGCCCACACCTCCCTCACCACCCACCTTTGATGAGGAATAGTCAAGACTGCATAAGCTTATAATGCTAACTATGCTAATCCCACTAGCATTGGTAATGTGGCTAAAAGTGCTAGCATAGCGATCAGCATCATCAAATCTCTCAGAAAAATACATGACCTAAAATGCTAATTATGCTAACTATGCTAGCTATGCTAATGTGGCTAAAAGTGCTAGCATTGCGATCAGCATCATTACCTCTCAGAAAAACACATTACTTTAAAAAGTTAATGATGCTATCTATGCTAGCTATGGTAATGTGGCTAAAAGTGCTAGCATGGCGATCAGCATCATCAACTGACTCAGAAAAACAAATTGTTCACGATGCTAATTATGCTAACTATGCTAGCTATGCTAACGTGGCTCCATTGGTGAAAGCTATATATCATGAGTTGACAAAAAACCCACTTTTTTTTCAAAATGGCGGCTTTTCTGTTGATTTAATCTCCATAGCAACCATTTTATGCTTTGTTTGCCTTGGGCGGACAAACAGATTGACGTCAGTTTCGGACAAATCAGGAAAAGTAAACTTTTTGTTGTCCTTAGCAACAGTGGTTATATGCTAACCACGCCCACATTCCTTATATGTCCTTGTCCAGTCTTTTTCAATAAATTCAGATCCAGGCATAAATGCATGCATTCAATTTTCACTGTATTGTATTGAAAGGCATGGGAGTTATAACAGTGCGCCACTTTGCTAGCTCGCCACGCGCACGCCGTTCAAAATCTACAACTTCTAATTCTAACATTTTTTCCACAGTAGCTTGCCATTGATGCCCAAAAAGTTTCGAGATGATCGTTGAAAATTCCAACGACAAGTTTACGTTTGAATCTGGTGGTAAAGGTGTTTTTTATAGATAATTCAAGATGGCGGCCTTTTCCCGAGGTCAAAGGTCGACGAAACTCCAGAGGTAGTTGTGGACTTGCTCTAGCAACATGTGAGGGAAATTTCGTGAAAATCCCTGGAAAAAAAGTTCATTTTTTCATATTGTGTAAAAACGCGAAAATGGCGAAATTGCAGATTTTGGCACAAAATGGCCGCCAAACCGTAGGTCGTGTCACCATCCCGTAATGATTTCAAAACGTCCTTTGGATATCGCGAACAAGGGTAGATTGGTTTCGTTTGGCGATTCTCAAAAATAAAGTTCAGAATTTTTTCATTTTTGCCGAGTCGGCACATTTTTTCGCGACGGTTTTTTGCTTACCACGCCCACATTCCTTTATCGATCTTGTCGTGCGTGACATCGTTTTGTTCAGCGCGGGCCAGGGAATTTCATAATTCCTCTTCACGAAATTCCAATGAAAATGTGCGAGCTAGCTGAGATGGCAACGGTTGCGAGCTCGCCACGCGCACGCCGTTCAAAATCTACAACTTCTAATTCCAACATTTTGTCCAGAGTAGCTGGCCGTTGGTGCCCGAAAAGTTACGAGACGATTGATGGAAATTCCAACGACGAGTTTTCGTTTGTATCTGGTGCTAAAGGTGCTTTTTTGAGAAAATTCCAGATGGCGGCCTTTTCCCAAGGTCAAAGGTCAACGACACTTCTGGGGTGTTTGTAGACTGGAGCTGGCAGCAAGTGTGTGCAAGTGCGTGAAAATCGCTCAAACAAAAGTGTCGTTTCCCCATATAGTGGGAAAACACAAAAATCGCCAATTCTCAGAGTTCGCCACAAAATGGCCGCCAAGCCGTAGGTCGGGTGGCCATCCCATAATGATTTCAAAACTTCTTTGGGATATCCCCGACACGTGTGTTTTGGTTTCGCGACTGTATTTTTGAAGTACATTTTGTTGGGCCCCATACGCGATTTTCGGCCCATTCATTTTTTTTGACGGGATCGCTGGCCGTGATGTCATCGTCTTCGGGGGGGTGACGTTGACTTTGTGGAAAATTCATTTGCAATTTATCCCAGGTGTGTGCACGTTTTGGTGACTTTTCCAGCATGCGGCGGGGGTCACATTCTCGCTGAAAGGCGGCGAAGTCGTCGTTCCAACTGCGAAAACAATATGGTCCTTGCAGTCAGTGACTGCTGCTGCGGGACATAATAAAACCGTTTCCTGTTTATTAGCTTGAATAGAAACGTCTACAGATATAAGGAATAATTACCATGGAAGGGTATTACTATTATTATTATTTCAGAACAACTGATTTCACTTTTAGTTCATTCTAGATTTCTCTCAGTCAAGAGCCGAACACCCCAAGCAGACACACCTAAGCATGTCCCTTTAGTTCAGTGGTTCCCAAACTTTTTCTGCAGGGCCCCCCTTTCTGAAGATTAGAATATTTTCGAGCCCCCCCACACTGACACAAACATACAAATCCTTTGTTTCTAAACTCCACCGCGCCCCCACTGCAGTACCTCCGCGCCCCCCCTATGGGGCGCGCCCCCCAGTTTGGGAACCACTGCTTTAGTTCAAGAAATAAAATGGAACTGCATTTGCTGCTAATGGTTTCTGACTTTTGATCCATCCAATCAGCTTTAATCTATTTATAAAATATCTTAATTTATTGTAGAGAAGATACTTTGTAGGAGCTGGTGAGAAACAAGTTTCACTTTGCCAGGAGATGTCTGTGTGTTTCTCAGAAAAAAAAAAACATTAAAAATGAGAATATTTATTAAAATAAAACACTATTTAGGATTATGGGGAAAAAAAGACAAAAGAGGGACTAAAAAGAAGACGGCGAACCTCTGGGTCAGGGTCACTGTTACACGGAGGCGTGGTACTGGCGGGTTCATGGATTTTATTGGTTTAAGGCAGGGGTGTCAAACATACGGCCCGCCAGGTGGTTTACTCTGGCCCACACATGAAGAGTAAAAATCATAAGAATGTTTAAAAAAGAAAGCCAATTCTAGACCATTCCTATGGCGAGTTATGATTTTTTAAAGGAATAACCAAATGTGCAATTCCGCCACTAGAGGGAGCAAAGGAAAAGCAAAACAGGGGAAATAGCATCTCTGTATGTGCCAAAAGCGAAACTTAACAGCTCTGCGTCTGAGTAAGATGCACTCTGGATCCCTATGAGCCTCACCACTGTTGCTATATGATCAGTGACACCCTATTGACAAAAATGTTGTCAAAAAGTGAAGTGGAGTGAAGAGCTTTCCAGGAAAAATGAACAGTTTTTTTCTTTCTTTCATAAAGCTGAATGCAAAACTTAATGCTTGGTATGTCATCAACAGGTTGCAGTTCTCAAAGAATATAACATTCAGCTCCACTAAGAGACTCACCATAAAGAAAAGTTTCTGGATTGCTTCAGTGTCAGATGTCAAATATTCAGTCTGTATAAAATTAAATAGACCAACTTTTTTTTAAGTGAAATTACTTTTATTTGAGATCCATTGGCCTCTGTGAATGAATGTGTAGTAATAAGTGGTTAGGCTATCATGTTGGTTGAGACATTTTATCCAAATGAGTAAAAAAACTAAAACAAAGCTGTTTTTTGCTTTTATGTCACTGATCCGGCCCACTTGGGATCAGACGGGTTGAATGTGGCCCCCTTTCTAAGGGAAGAAAACACAAGGACACACTGCTGAATAAAACCATAAACTTTATTAAAACAAAGTGAACCCTTCAGTCTGAAGAACACAAAGGAGTTTAGCTGCAGAGGAAATGGAAGCAGAAGAACTTTATCGGTCAGAATTCTGGTTAACCAGTGGGGGTAGGGGGTGGAGTCAGATTGTGAAAGGTGGTTTCATCATCAGCTTGTTTTGATAGAGACAGACTGTTTCCTGCAGTCAAAGCAGAGGACTGACAGCTGTCAATCATCATCAGTTTGATTGACTGACAGGTCAGAACTTTGATCGGTTACTTGAAGCATTTTGTTTGTGAAACGACACCATCAGGAAAGTAGCAATGATGTACGGACAGATCACCACCAGGCGGCGCACGACAATGAACACCAGCTGGTTAGCGTTGAAGGAAGAGGAAGGGGGCGTGGCTGAAGCTGGAACTGGAGCAGATACATTGTGGCTGGTGATGGAGGTCACTGCAGAGAGGAAAAGGAAACTGTTAATGGCAGAAAGAAGTTTAATGTTTAATGTTAACGAAACTGGAAATGTTTCACATAGAAACATACATTCCAAACCAGGGGTCTCAAACTCGCGGCCCGCGGGCTATTTGCAGCCCCCAAGATGATATTTTGCGGCCCCCGCCTTAATATGAAAGTTTAATGTTGATGCGTCTCGTCAGTTTGTATGAATGACACTTTTTCAGTGTTGAACGTGGAGCTGATGAACCAACCAATCACAGTGGAGTATATGACTCTTGGGGGCGGGACAATGACCGGGCTTGAAAGCAGGAGAACATTAAGGGAAACCTGACAGCCCCCTCCCTGGACCACATTAAGGTGTTCCTTACTTTTCTTTCTAGAATGTATTTATTTGCTCGTCATTTTCTAAATACATGCAGTCCGTGCTGAACTTATCTGGGTCGCACAGACGGTTGCGCGTGCGGTGGTATATTAACCCCAACCAAACGGTTGTCCCACAGGAGGTGGGCCACTGAGGAGAAAAAATGTCACACGCCTACATGTGTGACAGCTAACGGGCTTTAAACACGTGCAAGCAACAAAAAGATTTAGTCTTAGACACATTAACAATACGTGGGGAAAATGCAACGATAGACGTGTTTGACATGATCCAGCACCACGCCTGGATCGTTGGGGAGACCAGGCCGGGGGGTTGAGATGAAGGCGAAGCTGCAGCCAGACTGAAGGAACAGGAAGTTGGAGTTGTCATAAACATTCAGTTTAGTTTTAATATGCCTCTCCCCCTTGGTACGATCCTTTTTTTAATCAATAGGTATTTTAATTATTTTAATTGATCATTAACTACAAAAACCACCAGAACACATGTCCCATAATGCATTGTTTTGTAGTCATTGGCAGCTTTCAGTCAGTGCAGTATTACATTTCCAGCTGCGTTCGCTCAGGTTGGGGCCTTGCTCCCGCCCCTTTCTGGTGATATTTTTGTGATGATTGACAGGTGATGTTGGAACAAAAACATTCGTCTCACACCAGGTGATCAGCGCAGCGTTGCATCCACCTGGGTGATCTCCAACATACTTATAGTGCATCTTGGCTACACCTATTTGGTGTCTCCAACATGAATTTCCATTAGTTATTGAGCTTTTCTCTGATCTCTGATGAACAGCTCCAGTTCTTTTAGGAACCTCAGTTTGAATTCAGTATAAAAATATAGGAGTGGCTGACCGGCTGCTTTACAAGAACTAGTGACAAGGGTTTATATGTGCAAAAAGTCATAAGAAAGAAAATCCTAAAATGATGACTGGATTTCTGTTTTGTAGGGGGGCCCCCTCTGCGCCGGGCTACCTGGGTCCCGGTGCCAGGGGCGCTCCTGGCCTGGGGGTCTCTCCTTCCCTCTCCTGGGGCCTCATTTCTAAAACTATGCGTAGGATTTGCGTCAGAAGTGGCGTATGGATGAAACATAGGACGTGCGTACGCACAGAAATATTTAGATTTATAAAACCGTGCGCACACACATCCTACGCATCTTTCCCTTAATAAATCACAACCTATTCTAAATGCTGCAGCTTTAGCGGCTTCATGACACGCCCATAGTTGCCCATAAATAGTCCGTGAAACGCCCACAAATGAATATTCATTGATAGTGAAACCATGGCAAACACAGCGATGAAATCAAAAAAACGTAACTTCACTCAATGTGAAGTAGAAGTTATCGTTGGCGAGGTGGAAAAGAGGAGAAAAATGTTGTTTGGAGGGCACAGTGTGGGCATTACTAATGCCGAACAGGCACGTGAGGGGCAAACGGTGGCAGACGCCGTAAATGCTGGAGCCTCACAACCGAAGTTAAAAAGAAATGGTCGGACATCAAAGTCGAGGCAGAAAAACGTCTGGAGCTGCATCACCAGAGTGTGTCTGTGGGGGGGGGGGGGGGGACAGGGGACACCGGAGCTGACCCCTCTTGATGAGAGAGTGGCAGCCATTATTGGGGAATCCCTTTTAAGTGGAGTGGTGACTGAGGGGGGGGGACACGACGCGCCAGATGCACTGGGTGACCCCCCCCCCCAAAAGCTCCACCAGGACGGCTGGAGGAAGTGGGAACCGGCTCATCAGCCACTGGTCCTCGTTTGCCAGCAAGTCTTCTTGCTGTCTAAAGATGCGTTCACTCCCAATTCTTCCATTTGCCACATCTTCTAAGATCCAAGATCAGCCATTGTGGTCAGTACGCATTGTGATGGGGCATTTTATTTCCATCCATTTCATTGATGACAAGCTACAGATGTCTGTCTGTCTGTCTGTCTGTCTGTCTGTCTGTCTGTCTGTCTGTCTGTCTGTCTGTCTGTCTGTCTCACCTATATCTGCTCCTCCAGACGGACACATTGAGGAGAATATCAGTTTTGTACATTATTTCGTTCTGTTAACTATATTATTTATGAGGATGAATTGCACAACATGCCAATATTGCAGAACATATTTCACTTTTCTTTTTTCAAATAAGTGTTCATTTGAATTTCTGTTGTAATTTTCGTTTGATTGTTTTTGTTTGTTTCTCTGCTGATGGATCAATCAGGTGTTCATGTAGCTGTTATTGTGAGACTTGCTTTGTGAAGTCTTCATGTTATTCATGAGGCAGTATTGTCATTTTCACTTTCACGTGTTTCTTCCATCTGCTGACGGTGTCGCCGTTTCTCATTTCACCCGTTTTTGTGCGTACGCCTGGGTCAGAGCTTGATGAAGGACCAAACATTTTCCCCTCAAGTTTGCTTTTTAGAAATCTCAACTATTGCGTAGAGAGTGGCGTACGCCTTCTTTAGTGCATACGCAACGTTTAGAAATGAGGCCCCTGGCCATGGTCTGGCTAAGGAGGATCTGGTTCTCCTTATGAACACAGTTCACTTCAGCAGCGTGCATGTATCTCCACCCCAACGTGCACATGCACACTGCTCCCTGTCTGCTCCACCCCTCCCCCTAACCCACAGTGATTGATGGACAGATGTCTTCTGATTTTCACCTTTGATGGAATATTTATCTTTTCAGCAGATCTGGTTTTATTGTTACAGCTTCAAATAATAACTTATCCAAATCAGTGCTTGTATCCCCACTTTCTCACCTCTCTTCCTTTAACTCTCTTCCACCCCCCCGTCACCTTCTTCCCCTGCCCCTCCCCACACACACTAAATGTAACTAATAATTAAAAAATAATTAAACAAAAAGGGGTTTATACAGATCTACACTCTGGTTTCTAAAGTTCTACAACCTCTTTTTGTGAAAGTAAAGCCTGTCCAACACTAAAGGCCTGCAGCTCTAATCTGTTTGCTCAACAAGTTTAAAAAAGAAAAAAAAAAAAAACCCTGACCCAGCTGACCGGGAAGGACTCCGCCTTTCCATTTCTCAACAAGGAATCATCCGAAGTCGCAAAGCTGACGCCCTCGCCCAGATGTCCACTGCATAACAGGACCTGTTCCGCCGCTTAGACGGTATAACTCAGACACTAATGGAATTAACAGGATAGATTTCTAATCCCGCAGCTTCAGCTCCACTTCCTACTTCCGGCAACAGTCTGACCCCTACTTCCACCTCGTCACTTCCGCCTCCAGCCTGAACCGTTTCACAGCGACGTTGAAGCCTGTGGTGGATTTTTACTCCAAATACACAATTTTTATGCCAACTCATCTTCCAGCAAGCACCCAGGTACTACCAAACCGACCACAGCAAAATCACTCTAATAGTTAACTCCCTTAGGAATAAAGCGCTTCAATGGGCCCAAGCTTTTCTTGCCGCCCATCCCATTTCTCATTTACCGCTCGACCGATTCATTGGGGAATTTCACTTAGTATTCGACCAGCTGCGAAAGCAGGAAGAAGCTATCCGATGGTTGCCTCACCTCCTGCTGGGCATCTGCTCCCTCTCCCCATTCCCAGCCATCCTTGGTCACATATTGCTGTGGACTTTGCTCCCAGACTACCACCTTCTCAAGGCAACACGGTAATTTTTACCATCATTGACCGCTTCTCTAAAGCTGTCCAATTTATTCCCCTGCAACAGCTTCCCACAGCCACGGAAACTGCCAACGTCCTCATCAACCAAGTTTTTTACCATCATGGCCTCCCCAGAGACATTGTGTCCGACCGCGGACCACAATTTGTTTCCCAGGTGTGGAAATCATTCTGCTCCGCCCTCAGAGCCACAGTTAGTCTCTCGTCCGGCTATCACCCCCAGACCAATGGACAAGTGGAGAGGGCCGACCAGGAGTTGGAGGTGGCTCTCAGATGCCTGGCGGCTCAACATAGTGCCGAGTGGTCCAAAAACCTTGTATGGGTGGAGTATGCTCATAATACTCACCCTTCCACTGCCACGGGGATGTCTCCCTTTGAAGCCTCCTTAGGGTACTCACCATCTCTGTTTCCGTCACAGGAACTTGATCTGGCAGTGCCCTCCATTAAACTCCATCTACAACGGTGTCAAGAGGTTTGGCACCAGGCCGGGCCGCTCTCCTCCGCACCAAGGAGAGCAACTGCCAGATCACCAATCGCCACAGGGTGGAGGGGCCCAATTACCAACATCCCCCTCCCGCTACCACCCGTAAGTTGGCACCTTGCTTCAATGGAGCTTACGTCATTGACCACATCATAAACCCCTCATTTGTCCGCCACCAGCAGCTCTCGGGATTCATCCTACATTTCATGTTTCTCAAATTAAGACGGTTAATGAGAGCCCTCTTTGTGTTCCAAAACAAAAGTGATCTTTAATATAACTACAGGCATGGAAACTGTAAAACTAACTGACAGGGATCACAGAGAAACAGGGTAGCAGACAGTAGGGACCAGCACAAGATGAAGTTAGTGACAAGACATATAATCACAGGACTGACGAGACACAGGTGCAAACGATCAGGGAAGAATGGGACAAGGGGAGTGAAACTCACACTAAGGCCGCCTTTACACTGCAGGTCTTGATGCACATATCCGATTTTCTGACTATATCCAATTTTTTTTGACGACCCTCTTACATCATCTTTTAAAAGTGACCCGTATCTGATTTTTGCATTTACACTATATAATGCTGAAACTATCAAACTTAGACGTTCTGATGACTACGTGGCAGCATTTCCGCATTCCGCGGACCTCCTTCAGACTTTTGTGACTGCTGTTGTCATGGAGACAACGCAGCGATGGAAGGAGGCGTGGCCTTGGGCGCTCCTGAGGGGATGCACGGGGGAGGAAAAGAAGGGGGGCTGCTCGGCTTTCTCTGAGTTTTGAATGAGGAAGTGTTTGCAGACGTTGTGCTGTCCGAACAGTTTGATCCAAGTGTTGAACCTTTCCTGCGCGATGACTTCTCTTTTCCGACCGTGGTCAGAAACGCACGGGAGATGTCCTCGGGGTTCTCTTTTCCGTTCTGAACCCTCAGCCTCCAGAGTGGGCTAAGAAAGACTCCAAAACTTTTGGGCGATACACCTTATTTTTAATTTTCGGTTCTCCGACAGTCCCCCGCTCCGCGCTCACACCCGCTTTCCTCTCCTTAAGTTACACGCACACACACGCAAGCACACGCGCGCGCGCACACAAACACACACACACTGTGCCCATCATACACGCCCCCCAAACACATAAACGGCTTCTAGCCTGTTTCATAGCAACGCTGTCCCGCTTCATTAGTTGCCGTTTTGCGTCCGGACCGGACATAACAGCGGTTTCCAACTATGCTCTGAAGCCTGAGGCTGAAAGGTAACACGCTGACAGCAAAAGAAGCACACAAAGCACCTTAATAAGTCATGTGATCTTAGTTGGTGGTGTCCTGAGTTGCCGTCACTGACGTACAACTCGCATTTAATGGGGAATATCCGATCTGTCTGCTTACATGGCACACGCAAATGCAGGTATCTGATTCTTTTCCGATTTATTTCCACATTTGAGAGAGGCCTGAATCCGATCTGAGAAAAACGGAATCCATGCACTTTTGTCCTGCTTACACGGTCACCGATCATATCCGATCTGTGCCACGTGAGACGAAAAAATCGGAATTGGGTCACTTGAACCATGCAGTGTAAAGGCGGCTTAAGACAGGCAGTAAGAAACATTATTGAGATAAAGAACTATGTAAAACAAAGAAAATACATCTATATCCCATAACAAATCATACACTAACTGTATGGTTCAAACCACTGCAAAAATACAAAATCCTAAATAATGAAGAAAAAATTAAAATGGGTAGCATATGATAGGCAGTTTAAACCAGCAGAATATGACCCAACTTTTAAATATTGGACTGCAAAAGGATTAACAGTATGGTGCTTATTAGGAAAGATGGACCGTCAGCTGGAGAGTTTTGAAAATTTGGCTAAGCAATTTCACCTTGAAAATCTGGATTTTTTTTAGATACTTAATTGTGTTGCATGCAATAAGGGTCCTTCATACCTGGGTTTAAGTTGATGCTCCCCACCCCCCTCACTTCCCTTTTCGCTGTTTTCCAATCGGGAAGAGGTGAATATGATGCAGATGTATTTCTTTTCTCTTCATTTTGGTGTTAATTTGAACTTTGTATTTTTTTGTTTTGTCTGAGTGCGACCCGTGGTGACGCCATCATTTTTTTAAACCAGAGAATAAATGCAGACTGCTCCAAAAAAATTCCTCCAGTGTCTCATGGCTTCCTGAGGTTGAACAACACCAAGCAGAGCAGAGATGAATAGTGGTTGCATAAGCATACATGGAGCGCCACAATCAAGTGGCTGGAATAGTTTGCAGGAACATGTGTGCAGAATATGAACTGGAAACCCCAAAGTTTTAAAGCATGTTCTGACTAGTATTATCACCATGTAAAACTCCTGTGTAGGGTGGAACTTCCTGTAGTTCTCAGTCAATCTTGGCATGATGAATTGTCTGCTTTCTTCTCAACAAAATTTGAGATTTCTGTTCTTTTTTTTAGTTAACAACTGGAACACTTTAAACATGACTCAACTTGAAATATTTGAACTAATATCTTGAAGTAATTAAAATTAGAGAGAACAAAGACAGAAGGACATAATAAAATAAAACAACTAATTACATTTACATTTTTATGTATTTATTTATTTTATAGGGACAAATACCAAAAAACACAGATCATTAAGATAATACATTCTGATGCCTGTATCACAGTGCTTATAGCTACGTCAGGACCCTGGTCTCCTCCCACTCCTACTAGATGATTATCTTTCCACCTTCCATCTATCAGTTTATTAGTGATATGGTTCCTCTGTCAGACTCCTCCCCTCTCCTCTCCGCTTGGCAGCTGATTCTCCCCAGCTGCGACCACTTACCTCATCACCTCATCCGTCTTCTTAAGGAGCTCCAGGATCATCAGTCTTCGCCAGTCCGTTGCCCCTGATGGTGCAAAGTTGGGCTTCAAGTCAAGCTATTGTTTGTTTTGCTACGTCAAGCCTGCGACTAAAACTCTATCTCTACTCACCTTCAGGAATCCAGTACCACGAGTGGTCGCTTGAATCAGTTTCCAGCCGGACTCCCCATTCTGTCCTCACCTGCGGTCCCACCTCTGCCGTTACAAACATCCCGTCCTTCGCCTGCATCCGTCTACAGAGGAATCCACCAGTGACGCCGTCAACTTCTGCCTCCCGTCTGGAACCTCTTTGCTGTCCTGCTTACGCTCTGTTCACTAATCCTCTGATTAAATCTCCTACTCGCCACGCCCGCCTCTCGCTGTGTTTCTTCTGGGTTCCAGCATCTGGGTTCGAAAGTGTTCTGTAGCCATGACAGAACGGACTAGCCATAACCCCAACCCAGCTGACCCGGAAGAACTTCGGCAGACAGTCTCCCAACAAGGAACTTTCTTGGAACTCCTCTACTCTAATCCTCACTCTTCAACTGACATTAGTCCATATGCTTCCTGCGGTACTGACTCCTGCTAAGCCCTAAGCCAAGCCTTATGCCAAGTTCTACGACAGATGCCACATTCTACTCTATGTTTTGCCCCTTCAGGGATTGCCACCAGCTTCCTTGCCATCCAACGGGGTACCAAGCAACTCCACTCTTCAGTCATCACTACCTCCACCAGACCAGCTGCTCATCTATTTCGTCATCAAGAAGGAGCTACCGCGGGCCATTCCGCCCCACAGCCATTAGACTGTACAACACCGTGTTACAGTGACACACTACAGCCCCACGGGTGTTTTTCATTTCTTATTTATTTCTTAACTTTTGTTGCAGTTGTTGCTGTCTTCAGTTGTTTTTGTTCCTAAACAGTTGTTTGTTTAATGTGTACGTTATTACTTATTTATCTTTGTATAAAAGAAAAAAAAAGTCGATCACGTTTTACAGTTCATCACATGTTTGCAGTGGATCACATGTCACTTTTGCAGCTGTAATTATTTAATATAAATGTCATTTTTTATGTCCTTTTTTGCTGTTATTTCTGAATGTCATTGTTGCTGCCGCAGCTGAATGAATTTCCCCATCGTGGGATAAATAAAGTCATCTAATCCATCCAAGCCACTTGTCTTCCAAGACAGAACCCACTACCACCACTTGAACTAAATAAAGGTCTATTATTTCATCCTACTGCAGTTTCTGTCCTGCTTCTGGGTCCAGCCCCATTCTGCACAACAAGCCATTGGTAATTTGCCACACTTGTCTCTGGAGGAGCTACAGAAATCATAGATGAACAGTAAAGAATACCAGCAATGGAAAGTCAATGGTGGTTGCCTCGGCGGCCCAAACCCCGGTCATGGAACTTGGCTTTTGCAAAATGGAACATCACCTTTCTGGATTCTTTTCTTTTTTCTGAATCCATTTTTTTGGGGAATTTTTCCCTATCGTAAAGAAGGGTCTAAGGGCATGGATGCTCAGTTTAGTTTAGTCAGTTTAGTTTAGTCAGTTTAGTTTAGTTTTGCAATGAGCTATAGTATTTTATGACTTTATTTCCTTTATGGTTTATGTTTATGACACAATTACCGATATGAAGCCCATTGAGATGACTATTGTTATAAATATTGGGCTATATAAATAAAATTGAATAGAAAAATTGAAATGAACTCCCTAGGAGGGAAGGAGCCTGAGTTTGTGTGGAAGATTGAGAGGTACTGGCTAGATATAGTTGGACTCACCTCAACACACAGTCTGGGCTAGGAAACTCAGTTTTTTAAGAGGTGTTGGACTCTATTATTCTGAATTTGCCCATGGTGAGAGGCGGCGTGCTGGAATGGGCTTACTCATTAATCCTCAGCTCAGTATCGGAGTTTACTCCGGTGGATGAGGGGGTCAGGTCCCTCCGCCTTCAGGTGGGGGACAGGTCACTGACTGTGGGTTTAGATTATAGGTTGAACAGCAGTTGGGAGCACTGGTTCTTCTTGGTGTCACTCTGCAGGGTACTGGAAAGTACACCAATGGGGACTTAATTGTCCTCCTGGGGGACTTCAATGCCAACATGCGTAATGACAGTGGCACCTGGAGGGGCATGATGAGTACAAATAGCCTCCCTGATCTGAACCCAAGCTGTGTTTTGTTGTTGGACTTCTGTGCTCATCACATTTTGTCCATAATGAACACCACATACGAGCACAAGGGTGTCCACCACTAGACTTGGCATCGGGACACCCTCAGCTGGAGATTGTTGGAAAACTTTGTAGTCCTTTCAGGCGACCCTCAGCCCTGTGTCTTGGACACTTGGATGAAGAGAGGGGCAGAGCTGTCCACCGTCACTACCTGGTGCTGAGTTGGATTCGCTGGTGGAGAAGGAGGCTTGTAAGTCTTGGAGGACCCAAACGCACTGTGAGGGTCTGGTGGGAATGTCTGGCTGAGCCCTCCATCAGGGAAGTCTTTAACTCCCAAATCTGGGAGAACTTCAAATGAGCTACGGAAGGAGGCTGGAGACACTGAGTCCAAGTGGACCATGTTCTCCACCTCCATTGTCTCTACTTCTGTTTACAGCGGTGGTCACAAGGTCTCTGGTGCCTATTCATGGTGGTAATCCCCTAAACCGGTGGTGGATAACAGAAGCAAGGGATACTGTCAAGATGAAGAAGGAGTCCTACCAAGCCTGGCTGGCTAGTGGGAGTCCAAAGGCAGCTGACGGATAGCGGCAGTCTAAATGAGCTGTGGCTCAGGCTGTTGTGGAGGCAAAAATTCTGTCCTGAGGAAGCAGAGCCTGAGGACTTTGGGGTGGGGCTGTTCATCACCCAAGCTGAAGTCACTGAGATAGTTGATGACCTTCTAGGTGGCAAAGCTTCGGGAGTGGATGAAGTCCCCCCTCAAGTACCTCACGTCTTTGGCTGCTGTGGGAGTGTCTTGACTTACACTTGGGAGTCGTGAACTGTACCACTGGACTGGCAGACAGGGGTGGTGGTTCCCCTTTTTAGTAGGGGGTACCAGGGTGTGTGTTCCACCTACCAGGGAATCACACTCCTCAGCCTTCCTGGGAAAGTCTATGCCAGGGTTCTAGAGAGGAGAGTCCATCCGATAGCTGAACCTCAGATCCAGGAACAACAGTTTCTGTGAACCAACAGTGGACCAGCTCTCCATCCTCTTCAAGGTGCTGGAGGGTTTGTGGGACTTTGCATATCCAGTCCATATGTGTTTTGTGGATTTGAAGAAGGCGTTCGACTGCACTCCCAGTGTTATTCTGTGGAGGGTGATCTAGGAGTATGGGGTCTGGGGAGCCTCACTGAGGGCTGTCTGGTCTCTGTATGACCGGAGTAAGAGCTCAGTTTGCATTGCCAGCAGTAAGTCTGACCTTTTCCTGGTGTATGATGGAGTCTGGCAGAGCTGCCCTTGTTTACTGGTTCTGTTCATAGTTTTTATGGACAGAATTTGGGGAGGCTGGGCACTCCCTTAAATACAGGTCGCCCGGAGAGAGCTTGGAGTAGAGCCCCTGCTCCTCCTAATCTGGAGGAATCAGCTGAGGCTTGGGCATCTGTTCTGGGTGCCTCCTGGCCCCCCTACCAGGGGAGCTGTTCTAGGCATTTCCACAGGTGGAGGCCCTGGGGAAAACCCCGGACACACTGGAGACACTGGGGTCCCCACACAGGAGCTGGAGGAAGTGGCCAGGGAGAGAGAGGTCTGGGTATAATTTCTTAGACCACTGTCCCTGTGACCTGGTCCCAAATGAGCGGAAGATGGATGGATTTATAAAGCACTTACAGTAAAGAAAAACTACATTTAATAATAATAATAATAATACATTTTATTTAAAAAAGCGCCTTTCAAAACACCCAAGGTCACTGTACAAAGTTAGAGGTAAAACACAATAAAATCACAAGTTAAAAACAATAAATAAATTGGATTCATTAGTAAAATCAGCTGACAGAGAATGAGACATTGTGTTCCGGAAATGCAAGCTTAAACAGATAGGTTTTGAGTCTGGATTTAAAGATCGGAAAGGAGTCAGTGTTACGGAGGTCTGGGGGGAGAGAGTTCCAGAGTTGGGGAGCAGAGCGACTGAAGGCACGGCTCCCCATGGTGACCATACGGGCCGGAGGGACAGAGAGCTGAAGGGAGGAAGAAGACCGAAGAGAGCGAGAGGGAGTGTTAACATGGAGGAGATTAGAGAGATAGGAGGGAGCCAGGCTATGGAGGGCTTTGAAAGTGTAGAGAAGGAGCTTGAACTTAATCCTAAAGGCTACTGGAAGCCAGTGCAACTGCTGGAGAACGGGAGTGATGTGATGGAAGGAGGGGGTTCTGGTGATGATGCGGGCAGCTGAATTCTGGACTAACTGAAGCTTATTTAGAGTTTTGTTGGGAAGACCAAAGAGAAGAGCATTGCAATAGTCGAGACGAGAAGTGACCAGACTATGAACTAAAATGGAGGTGGAGTGGATGGTTAGGGAGGGGCGGAGACGATTAATATTACGTAGATGATAGTAGGCTGACCGAGTAATGCTATTGATGTGGGATTGAAATGATAATGTACTGTCAAGGATGACACCCAGACTCTTTACTTGAGGGGAGGGGAAAACTGGAGAGGAATCGATGGAAAGGTTAAAATTAGAAACTTTGGAAAGGGTGGATTTGGAACCTACGAGGAGTAATTCGGTTTTATCACTGTTAAGTTTGAGGAAGTTTAGGGTGAACCAGGTTTTTATTTCAGACAGGCAGGAGGAGAGAGAGGCAGGTGGAATAGAAGAGTTGGGTTTACTGGACAGATAGAGCTGAGTGTCATCCGCAAAACAATGAAAATCAATATTGAATTTACGAAATATATTGCCAAGGGGTAGCAGGTAGGTAATGAAGAGGAGGGGACCGAGAACAGAACCTTGGGGAACACCAGATGAAATGAGTGAGGGTTGGGATTTGAAAGAATTAAGTTGAATAAACTGAGTGCGGCTTGAAAAATAAGAATGAAACCAGCGGAGGGGGGTGGACTCGATACCGAGGGCTGAAAGTCTGTGGAGGAGGATGGAGTGAGATATGGTGTCAAATGCTGCGCTCAAGTCGAGGAGGATGAGGATGGTGATGAGTCCAGAATCAGCTGCTAGGAGAAGGTCATTAGTGATTTTTATTAGGGCAGTTTCTGTGCTATGAAGGGGACGGAAACCAGATTGAAAGGGTTCAAAAAGATCATTTTGGGTGAGATGATGGGAAAGTTGGGAGGCGACTATTTTTTCAAGAATTTTTGAAATGAAGGGGAGGTTAGAAATAGGACGAAGATTGTGAAAGGAATTGGGGTCTGAGCCAGGTTTTTTTTAGGATGGGTCTGACGGCAGCGATCTTGAGGAGTGAGGGGACAATACCTGATGTCAATGAGGAGTTGATAATGGCACAAATGAAGGGAAGAAGAGAAGGAAGGCAGGATTTAACCAGGGATGTTGGAAGGGGATCGAGCAAACATGTGGATGGTTTGGACTTATGGATGAGGCGGGAAATTTCACTGGGATCAGGGAGGAGAAAGGAAGTGAATATATGAGGTACAGAAAATGAGTCAGACGGGGTGGGAGGAGAGGTGGAGGAATGTAGATGCTGATGGATATCTAGAATTTTCTGGTTAAAGAATAACTGAAGAGAATTACAGTGCTCATCTGAATAAAAATGAGGGGGAAAACTGTTACGGGGTTGAAAGACATTATCCATTAAAGAAAACAGCATTTTGGAATTTCCCTTATTTAAATCAATCAGTTCAGTGAAGTAGTTCGTTTTAGTGATAGAAACCAAGTCCTTGTATTGTAGAATCTGTTCATTGTAGATTTCCCTGTGAGCGGGAGAGCCAGTTTTTTTGCAGAGCCGCTCCAACTGGCGGCATTTGGCTTTCATTTTATGGAGTTCAGGGGTGAACCAGGGGGAAGATTTAACAAATGAAACAGAGCGGGTTTTTACAGGAGCGAAATTGTTAAGAACATCTAAAAGGCAGTTATTATAAAAAGAAACCAGATCATCAGGGTTGGACGAGTTTGGGAAAGGAATGCGCTCTAATTGAGAAGAAAACAGCTCCACATTTATATTCTTAATGTTTCGGAAGGAGATGAGGCGAGTGGGTTTGATCTCAGATAAAATCAAGGGGATGCTAAAAGAAACAAGATGGTGATCAGTCACAGGAAGATCATCTGTGGAACAGTTAGAGGGGGTTAACCCAGAGCAGCAGACCAGGTCCAGAATGTGTCCCTTAGCATGGGTAGGCAGCTGAACATATTGACAAAAACCAAGACTGTCCAGGCATGAGCAGAAGTCTCTGGTGAGGGGGAGGTTGTTGTTATCAAAATGTATGTTAAAATCACCCATACACATAACATTAGGAGTCAGAGACGATAGGTGAGTTAGCAGAGTTCCAAAATGCTCCAGAAAGTCCCTGTTTGGTTTTGGGGGGCGGTAAACCACTGCTATTACAGTTGGTGTGGGTCCAGGCAGCATGAAGGCAGTGCACTCAATGGAGCTGAATGAGGGGAGCGGAACCGGGAGGACTTTCCACGTCTCGCGATATATCACCGCGAGACCGCCTCCGCGGCCATGGCAACGAGGCTGACAGAGGTAAACAAAGCCGGGAGGGGTGGAGTCATTGACTGAGGAAAAGTCATTCTGTTGCTGCCAAGTTTCCGTAACGCAGAGAAAGTCCAAATTACGATCCACAATTAGATCCTGGATCAGCTGACCCTTGTTAGAGAGGGAGCGGATGTTGATGAGGCCGAAGTTGATGGTTCTGATGACCTGGCGCGGCGCCGAAGAAGTCGAGTTCGCAGGTCCGGGGAGGCTGGAAAGCACTCCGTGGTCCACAGAACGTCCGGTGTTACGTGGAGGACGGCGGGTAGAGGAGGAGAGGAAGCGGACAAGATTGGACGAGGCTTGGTAGTGCCGGTGCGTGCCACGGTGGATGTACCTCCGGCGTGGCGGGAGCAGGGGGTCCGTGCGGGCATAGAGCAGAGGAGCAGGAGCGGTAGGCAGCCAGCGGAGACAGAGGAGTTCCGACGCTGAGTACTGGATGAGCCCGGCCGTGGGGCGGTGGAAAAGCCAGAGGAGGATCCAGGTTAGAGCCGACCAGATGTAAAGTTTGCACGAGAGCATAGTTGACAGGAGAAGGCCCGGGACTGCAGACTGAAAGACGTAACTCCTAGCTAGCCAAGCCCCAGGTTGGAGGAGTGGCGTAGTGGAAGTTATCGGTTATTGAGGCGTGCAGTGAGAAATAGATAATCAAAGTAGTGGACACAGTGACGTTCGTTCTCTGTTTTCACAGTCCAAAATCTGTCGTAGCAGAATTGTTTAGAAAAGCGAGAGTTAGAGTTAAAGTTACCGGTGAGCAGCGGCAACAGTCATGCCAGCGTCCACTCAACCGGAAGTCTATGACATTTAGGTAGAGTGTAGTGCTGCACACCTGAGACAGAGATCCAGCTGGATGGAGACTCTCCATGAGCGCTGATGAGACACTTGTAGAGACCTTCATCAGACCTGGAAACATGCTGGAGGGTCATGTGACCTGTAGGCTCAGTCCTGATGAGGGAGCCATCTTTATAGAAAGCAGCTGAGGGGGAGGAGGGAGGGGTCTCTGATTGACAGCTCAGAGTGAGGTCATGACCCTCCATCACAGGGAGGACAGGACTCTGCAGGATCACTGATCCACCTCAACACAGAGACAAAGCATTTCATCCATCTGCACACAGCTGCAGCAACACTAACTCCACAGTCTGATCTTACCAGAGACACTGATGTTCACGCTGATGCTGGAGGCTCCTCCCCCTCTGGACTCACACCAGTACACACCACTGTCTGATGGGTACATGTAGCTGATCCTGCAGGACAAACCATCTCCTGATCCCCATGGAGATCCACACTGAGTCCTGGTTCCTTTGCTGGTGTTCCTCCTCAGAGTCCATCCTGCAGAGCTGTGGTCCTCACACTTCAGAGTCACTGTTTCTCCTTCAAAGAACTGAGATCTGCTGGGACTCACAGTCAGACCACCTGCATGAAAACAGCAAAGAAAGTCTGAGAGCTTCTAGTTCTGCAGCAGGAGCTCAAATAGAGGAACTTCATTGATTAGCTGGCAGAAGCTAGCAAAAATGAAATCATGCAAGGAAAAAATACCAACAAAAGTTAGTGTCTTTGTATGACAACATTTTTTGGTTGAATGCTGTAAAGCATTCAACCAAAAATGCTGTAAAGCATTCAACCAATTGTTTTCCTGTTTCTCTGTATTTATTGTCACTATCTTCCACCGTTTTTCGGTGCTTAACTCCTTCTACAATTTTTCACCCATTTTAACCATTCAGCTATTAAAATGTTTAGCTCTTTCAGCTTATTCCAGCTATGACTTTTGGTTTTTCAGATCCTTCAACCTTTTAAGATATTCCAGGATTTTTTGCTCCATTGAAATACATGGGGAAGTCTTTGTGCATGAGGTCGCCGATTCAAGACCCCTTTCGGACATTTCAAATTTTTGAACTATTCAACTATTAAAATGTTCAGCTGTTTCAGTTTATTCCAGCTATGACTTTTGGTCCTTCAAATCCTTGAACTTTTTAAGATATTCCAGGATATTCCAAGATTTGTACTCCATTGGGCACACCTTGAAAACTTTTAATTCTTTTAACCATTATAACTTCAACATACTTTTAGCTGGAGACACAGTTCAAACGTTAAAATGATCACAAGGTTTTGAAGTACAACATACATTTTGAAATAATTATTTTTGATTTTTTATAAATTTGAAATGGTTTATTTCAAGCAAGTAGAAACAATAGAGAAAGCAATATAATCATCAGTTATACAGTAACTAATCAAACTTAGGATAATTAGACATATTGATAAATATTGCTTGAAAGGGAGTGGAAGGAAGTGAACTTATATAATCCCACCCCATTGTACTGTAACCATTTTATTACATGATTTATCAATATCCGGTTCCTAGTTTTTATCAGACAGAATTGAGAATCATAAGGTATCAATAAAGCACATGACAAATACGAATTACTTAATTATTATGTAAAAAATAACTATTTTAGAAATCAACATGGCAAATGCAGATCAGTTATCTAAAATATATGCAGATTATGTTACTTATAAAAGTCATTCATATGATTAGAACATAAAACTATATCAGTAAAATAGACACAACACTGTTTCAGAGATTTTCATAGCAAAATTTCATCAAGCATCAAAAGTTAAAAACTTTTTGAATCAATTTATCAATTTTTGGAGCAAGTGAAGTAATATCATTAAACATCCATCAATTTAACCATTTTCAATAAGTGATTAATCATTTGTTTCATTATTTAAATATTTTTTTTCTTTTTTTTATATTTAATAAAGTAATGCTGTACGGGAGAATAAAAGGGTCCATAATCTGTGGATTATCCAAGGTTGGCATTTCTTCTTCTGATTAACAGCTGATCTTCTGGGTTCAAAACAGTTTCTAGTCTCTTCCATGTTATGTCTGCAGACATTAGATTCAGGTCCATATCCTTATTTTTTTTTTCTTTTTTTTTTTTTATAACTTGTCCTGTCCAACAGCTGGGCAAACATATGAGAGCTGAAGGCCTCTTGTGTTGGACATATTTTACTTTAACAACAGGGGTTATGAATCTATGACAAACCAGAGGAATGTCTGAATAAACCCCTTTTGGAATCCAGGACAAACTTTATTAAATTCCATCATGTTTGAAAATCTTTGGTGTTGGACCGGACGGAAAAGGAAAGGAGGGAAGAAGAGAGAGGGATGTTAGAGAGGAGGGGGGATAGGAGGGTGATAATAGGAGGGGGGGGGGGGGAGAACCATGAAGCAGCCTAAAGCAACAACTTTACTGGATGTTTATCATTACGGTAAGGTTCAAGTGTAATACAAATCTCAAAGGGCGGGGCCTGTCCACACACACATTCACATGTTATAAACACACCTGTTAACTGCAGAAATGTCCACATGTCAACATGAACACAAAACATGCACACAATACAGATAATGTTTACACCAGTGGCGTCTCCAGAAATTTTTAATGGGGGTGGCCGGTAGGGGGCCACATTAAATCTTGGGGTGGCGCACAAAAACCATGAGCTATATTTTTAAAATTCATTCTACTAAATGTAGTAAAACAACCTTAGAAAAGCAACAAAAAGTTAAATGCCTACTGATATTTTGTAGAACATTAACTTATATTAGATACTACTAGTATAATAACTAATAGATACCAGTAGATACCATTACTAGATACCACTACTGATATATTTTTATTTATTTTGTTTGTATTTCATGCTTAGGTTTGTCTGCTTGGGGTGTTCGGCTCTTGACTGAGAGATTTCTATAATGAACAAAAAATGAAACCTGTTGTTCTGAAATAATAATAATAATAATAATAATAATAATAATAATAATAATAATAATAATAATAATAATAATAATAATAATAATTGAAGCCGCAAGCGGCGTTGTATGGCCCGCAGACGCAACCCACCTTCCACGGCCAACTCTACGCATCACCGCCGCCGTTACTGCCCTCACCACCCTCACCGCCCTCTTTTGATGAGGGATAGTCAAAACTGCATAAGCTAATAATGCTAACTATAATAATCATGCTAGCTATTCTAATTTGGTTAAAAGTGGTAGCATTGCGATCAGCATTATCAAGTCACTCCAAAAAACACATTGCTAAAAATGCTAATTATGCTAACTATCTTAGCTATGCTAATTTGGCTAAAAGTGCTAGCATTGCGATTAGCATCATAATCTCTTCTTAAAAAACACATTACTTAAAATGCTAAGTATGCTAACTATGCTAATTTGGCTAAAAGTGCTAGCATAGCGATCAGCATCATTATCTGATTTAGAAAAACACATTACCTAAAATGCTAATTATGCTAACTATGCTAGCTATGTTAATGTGGCTAAAAGTGCTAGCATAGCGATCAGCATTATCAACTGACTCAGAAAATAGCGAATGAGATTCGCATTTCGGGCAGCCAAAACTCAGGCAGTCTTTTTCCCCCTAGGGCAGTAGGTAATTAACTCACCTGTTCAGCGTCCTATTTAAGTCCAGGTGTGCAGCGTTCAATCTTTCTTACCGCAGCTCCGCATTCGTCGCGTGTTCTCCATGCTGTCGGTGGTTTTCCTGGCGTGTTTTTGCGTCGTGATGTCTGCCCCGCTTTTGTGTTCGGATAGTGATAATCCTCCGTATTCCGATGGGGAGTTTTCCATCATTCCTGCTACTGCTCCTCCCGTTTCCATCTCCACGGTGGTTCCGCCTCTGCTTCGCGTCCTCGGTGCCGTAGCTCCCGCATTTCGTCTAGGCGCTTACGAGACTGGCCTGTCCACCGTCTTTTGGAGGCTCTGTACGAGCAGGGCGTTCCGGTGCCCACCGGTCTGACTCACGAAGACCTATTCCAATATTTTTTGGCTCAAGTCGACGTTCCTGGCGATCAGGGTGCCAGTGTCACTCGCTCAAAGGGGAAAGGGAAGGCTCCCTCCGTCGCCGTGCTTCCCGGATCTTCCCATGACGCTTTCTCTGCACCCCCGACCGAGGCTTCCATCATCTCCTCTCTGGTGGATATTGAAGGTTCTCTGGATACCATGAATGCTCGAATATCACTGGTGGAGCGTGCCGTGATGCCCTCTTTGATCTTTGCGGTGCCGGCCTCCTCGTCGATCATGCCTGCGGCTCTTCCTGATCGTGCGCTGCTCGACCCCGCGGCTGGCGGGGCCACACCTCTGCGAACCTTGGAAACTGCTGTCCCTGCTCCCGTTCTTGGTTCCAAGTTTGTCGCCCCGGCTGCGGCTATCCCCGATTCCCTCAGGGCGAACATTCTTAAAGGTAATGACGTCAACCTGGTGAAGATTCTTCTGTGTGGCTCCTCGTCTTCCGATCATCGTTTTGTGGACTGCGGGGATTTTTCTGGGGTATTGAAGGATAGTGATCCCCGCTTGGATAAGAGTCTGACTCTGGCCGAATTTGTTGTTGCCTTCGAGGTTTTCCGCGATGTGATTTGCGAGGTGTACCCTCAACGATGGGAGGAGTTAGACGTGTATCTCATTTCCGATCTGGCTTTGTCTTATGGTGGATCACTGTTTTATGAATACCACAAATCTTTTTCTGCAAAGGCTGCCATGTACATTCAGAAGTTTAATCAACGTCTGGATTGATCTGTGGTGGATCTAATGCTCATCAGCAGACATTTAGGCTATTTCCTGCAGCGTTTGTGGATCTTTTTTGCACTCCGTTTCGCTCTGTCCAAAGACGGCACTACGTGTCCTCTCGAATCCTCCTGCTCAGCCGTCCGGCTCTACCCCCGCTTTCCTCCCTCGGGGCCAGGTACATTTTCTGCCTCGATTTCGTTCCCCCATCTGTCATAATTTCAATGAAGGTGTTTGTGTGTTTCCTAATTGTAGATTTATACATGTTTGTAGCTTGTGTGGCGACAGTCACCCCGCTCTGTGTGCCCCCGGAGGGTCCGGCCCAAGTCTTGCGGGAATTAAATTGTGGACATCCCTCTACACCCCTGAACGTGTCAGCTCTCTCTGCGGCCCTGGCTTCTCACCCTGACAGTTGCTTTGTGAACTACCTCATTACTGGTTTGGTTCAGGGTTTTATGGCCAGTCTGTGTTTTCCCCTCGCGTGTCTTATGTTTGCGGGAACCTGCTGTCAGCCCGTAATGAGCCTGACTTTGTGGATTCTCTCCTAGCTAAGGAGGTTTCCAACGGCTATATGATTGGACCTTTTTCCAGGGCTCCAGTTCCGGTGTTTCGGGTTAGCCCTTTAGGTGTGGCCACTCGGAAATATTCAGGGAAGAAGCGCCTTATTATAGACCTCTCCGCTCCTCATAATTCTTCCGTTCCGAGCGTTAACAGTTTGATTCCCAGTGAGCCCTTTTCTCTTTTCTACGCTTCAGTCGACAATGCTATCTCTATGATAAATTCCGCTGGACGTGGTGCGTGGTTGGGGAAGGCTGACATATCGGACGCATTCAAAATTATGCCTTTGCATCCCTCACAATGGCATATTTTCGGTGTTAGATGGCGCTCTAGGTATTATTTTTCTGTTCGTTTGCCTTTCGGTTGCCGTAGCAGCCCTCGCATATTTGATTCTTTGTCGGAGGCCCTGTGCTGTATTTTGTATAACTCCTTCAGGCTTCCCTATGTTTTTTATCTTTTGGATGATTTTTTGGTGATTGATTTTCCTTCCTCGCCCCCTTCTCGTTGTATTTCTACGGTCAAGTCACTTTTTTCTCATCTGGGCGTCCCTCTCTCCCCTGAGAAAACATGCGGTCCTTCCACTCGTTTGGAATTTCTGGGAATTGTTCTCGATATTACTTTGATGCAGGCTTCTTTGCCCTCTGATAAGCTCACTCGCATTCGGGAAGCCATGTCTTCTTTTCTGTCTATCGGTCGTGTGACTAAAAGGAATTTGCTGTCCCTTTTGGGTCATCTGAATTTTGCTATGCGTATTATTCCCCACGGTCGCTCCTTCATTTCTCGCCTTCTTGTTATTGCCGGTTCAGTTCCCAACCTCCATGATCTCGTGGTTCTGGATGACGGTTCTCGGTCAGATTTGCGTTTTTGGTCCCTTCTTTTGGGTGCTTGGAATGGCATTTCTTTTTTTTTTATAACGTTCGTTTTGAGTCTTCCGACTCCCTTCATTTTTTTACTGACGCTGCTCGATCAGTTGGTTTTGGGGGTATTCTCAATGACTAGTGGTTCGCAGACGTCTGGCCTTCAGAACTTATGGAAGCTGCAACCCCATCCACGGCTTTGTTCGAGCTTTATCCAATTGTAATAGCATGCTCGTATGGGGAAAGAAATGGTCGAGAAAGCGGATAATGGTGTTTTGCGACAATGCACCTGCAGTGGAAATAATCAATAAAGGTCGCTCTAAATGTGCCTTGATAAACAGTCTCATGAGGCGGTTGACTTGGTTTGGCGTCTTACATAATTTTGTTCTTCAGGCTACATTTATTCCTGGCCATGTGAACGTTGTCGTTGATGCTCTATCTCGCTTCAAATTTCAGGAGTTCAGAACTCTGTGTCCAAAAGCCAATCCTCACAGCCCCCCCTGCCCAGCGTTCCGACAGATGGTTCTCGATTAAGTTTTTCCCCAAGGTGTGATTTGCTGTTATCCGCTGCTGGATATATGAGGTTTGGTTTAGCCGAAAATACAATTAAAGCTTATGATTCATCCTGGACTTCCTACAGCTCTTTCTGTGCTAGTTTTAATGTGCCCCCTTTACCAATTAATGTACCCCTGGTCTGCGCTTTTGCTGTACATCTGTTCGAGAATCGCCAGTATCAAGTTCAGAGCATCAAGTCCTGCCTAGCTGCTATCCAGTTCCACACAAGATGTTGGTCTTCGTCATCTACAAGTCTTCTTGGACACCCTGCCATTCGGCTTCTCCTCAATGGTTTTCTGAAGGCTCGTCCATCCGGAAATGATAAAAGGTTACCACTTACTCTATCTTTAGTGCATAAGATGGTGATAAGGTTACGAGCTGGTTTCTCTTCCCTTTAAGTAGACTCTTTATTAGAAGCTGTAAT
The DNA here is from genome assembly GCA_023969325.1 of Oryzias curvinotus. Lineage (NCBI taxonomy): Eukaryota > Metazoa > Chordata > Actinopteri > Beloniformes > Adrianichthyidae > Oryzias > Oryzias curvinotus. Next base: position 141,892 of record JALJSC010000127.1, read on the forward strand.
TTTAATGGCTTTTTATGGTTTCCTAAGATGTGGTGAATAGGCTCCGTGCATGTAACTAAGGAGTTCTACTTCCGCTGCCTTGAGTGTGAGGCCGACCATTTCCGGCTTGCGACTTCTATAGCAGCGACACGGCAGATTTTATCGACCAGTGCGCGGTTACACGGGCAAAATAATTTATTAATGTTATGAATATTATGAAGTGCCTGTTCGCTCATCGGTTTATATTTAATCCGTGTGGTCACTGCTTTTTTTGTGGAAAAACGGAGCTGGAAGAACCCAGTGTTAGGAGAGGCTAACAACATGGGCTAACAACATTAGCCTTGATGGACACAAAATCCAGGACCAACCATGCGGGGAAACACTGCAATCTGCACGTAAATGTTTGGGAATAACATCAGCCTTTATTTTGTCAGGGGACAACTGGAAACACAAATCCGTGTGATTTTTTTAAACAGTTTCTAAGGACTGAGCAACATTTATTTCTGCTCTGAAAAGCTCACACACCGTCCCAAAAGCCGCTCGCAGTCTGAATTCTCACACATAACAAAACAACAAAACGTACACGTAACTAAGCCCCCCCCCCCCCCCCCCCCAAAAAAAAAAAAAACCCACGTATTAATTAATAAATCCGCCTGCTCTGCTAAGAGAGGTTCACTCGGTCCACTGGCATTGGAGCCCGAACGCAGAGCTCGGGTGCCGGGTCCAGACGTCAGTGGGCACGCATCCCCCCGCATCTCCCTCGTGAGAGGTGAAAGAGAGGGGAGGGGCGCTTTTCAGGGGGCCTCCGCGGATGAGCTGATCAGCCCTGTATGAGCTCCAAAGCTTTCTCTCAGCCAAACACCATCTATGAATGACGTAAACCAGAGCAGAAGTGACACACGATCAGAATGACCGTTTACATGACCAACGATCGGATAAAGGATCGGGATAACTCACCTATCTCCATCAGAAATAAATTTTGATCGGAAGGAGTCTTCCGAACGGCGCGTTTACATGACGCATTTTCTTTCTGATTGCTGCAAATACGAAACGCGACTCGTCTTGCTTGGGGGGAAGTCCTCCCGCCGTACTCTTACCATCCATTCGGCTCTCACCGACACATCTATTGGAAAGCTATAAAAGCTTATAGTACTGTTGTACTTTGACGAATTCGCACACGGGGTACACAACTATGTTGTGATGTCTTTGTCATGCGTTGAAACACCAAACGCCTCTCTTTTACCCGAAATCCGCTCATATTTACTCAAAACTAGCAACTCAACAAAACTCCCCACAACAATAACACGACCAACAGGAAGTTGTCGGCCTCACACTCAACACCCGGAAGTTAACCGGAAGTTCTATCGTGCACATAGGCTATTCACCACTAGAACTCTGTCCTTCAACCCTCAGCGGGATCTCACCTTTTTCGACTTATCTTTCACTGAGCATTTCTATGTTCTTAATCTTAAACATTCTAAAACTGACAAACTTTGCAAAGGTGTTCAAATTTTTATTGCAAAAATTGATACTGCTTTCTGTCCCTTTTCTTCTATGCAACGCTATCTGAGCTACCGACCTACCACACCCTGGTCAGCACCTCTGTTTCTCGTGGATAGCGTTAAACCCCTGACTAGAAGTTGGATGGCTTCAAAGTTCCGCAGCCTCTGCTCGTCCTGCGGTCTCCAGGCTGATCATTACACCCTGCATTCCCTTAGAATTGGTGCTGCAACGACCGCTGCTCTTCATGTGCCTACTTCCACTTTGAAAGGTATGGGGCGCTTGTCCTCCTCCGCTTTTCAGAGATACGTTAGATTTAAAACAGACGATATATTAGCAGCCCAAAGGAAAATTAGTCATGTCTGATTGGTGAATATGTAGCCGGGTGGAAGCCTTAAGAATGAGTAATTAAATGCGTTAATGCAATCAAATACGAGTAATTAGGTTGGCTCCTTTGTTTATTTGCGTGTTCACTTCTTTCTCTCTCTCTCTCTCTCTCTCTCCTGCAGATAGTATGTTCCCCTAGTGGTCACGAACGGGAGTGGCCCAACGGTCAAAGGTGCCGGGTCACACATAGCAGTTCCACTAGATAGTGTGTCCCCTTCGAGGCGCTGTACTCGAACGGGGGGGGCCCAATGGTCAAAGGTGCCGGGTCACACATAGCAGATCCATTAGATAGTGTGTCCCCTTCGAGGCGTTGACTTCGGATAAAGAAATGAAAAGAAGGGGGCGGTCCAACGGTCAAAGGTGCTGGGTCACACATAGCAGATCCAATAGATAGTGTGTCCCCTTCGAGGCGCTGTACTCGAACGGGGGGGGCCCAACGGTCAAAGGTGCCGGGTCACACATAGCAGTTCCACTAGATAGTGTGTCCCCTTCAAGGCGTTGACTTCGGATAAAGAAATGAAAAGAAGGGGGCGGCCCAACGGTCAAAGGTGCCGGGTCACACATAGCAGATCCAATAGATAGTATGTCCCCTTCGTGGTGCTGAACTCGAACGGGAGTGGCCCAACGGTCAAAGGTGCCGGGTCACACATAGCAGTTCCACTAGATAGTGTGTCCCCTTCGAGGCGCTGTACTCGAACGGGGGGGGGCCCAATGGTCAAAGGTGCCGGGTCACACATAGCAGTTCCACTAGATAGTGTGTCCCCTTCGAGGCGCTGTACTTGAACGGGGGGGGGGGGCCCAATGGTCAAAGGTGCCGGGTCACACAGAGCAGATCCATTAGATAGTGTGTCCCCTTCGAGGCGCTGTACTCGAACGGGGGGGGCCCAATGGTCAAAGGTGCCGGGTCACACAGAGCAGATCCATTAGATAGTGTGTCCCCTTCGAGGCGTTGACTTCGGATAAAGAAATGAAAAGAAGGGGGCGGCCCAACGGTCAAAGGTGCCGGGTCACACATAGCAGTTCCATTAGATCAGGGGTGGGCAATTCCAGGCCTCGAGGGCCGGTGTGTCTGCATGATTTCTAGATAGTCTTGCTCTACTCATGGCTGATTCCCTGGTTCAGGTGTGTCCAGCCAATAATGTTGCCCCAGTCATGGCTGATTACCTGGTTCAGGTGTGTCCAGCCAATTAGAACATGCCAGAGCAGGGTATGCTGGAAAACATGCAGGAATGCGGCCCTCAGTGCCCACCTCTGCATTAGATAGTGTGTCCCCTTCGTGGTGCTGAACTCGGATAAAAGAATGGAAAGAAGGGGGTGGCCCAACGGTCAAAGGTGCCGGGTCACACATAGCAGTCTTACTTGGAAATGGAATGAAATGAAAATGGAATGCCGCCAAAACACACCTCATCTTATGACACACTGATTATACATTTACATTCTTTCTTCTTCTTCTGATGATCTTTGGTTTTGGGGGTTTTTACCCTAAAGTTTACGGAAGTTATTTCATGGAATTGTACGGAGCCTTATGCCAATCAAAGTTGTTAATGCCAACTAAAATGTAAATTAAGTATGTGAAAATAAATGTATTCTACTGCAAGAGTTTTGTCTGACTGAAAATAGCGAATGATATCGCCTTTCAGGCACCCAAAACTCGGCAGTCTCTTTCCCTCTAGGGCGGTAGGTAATTAACTCACCTGTTCAGCTTCCTATTTAAGTCCAGGTGTGCAGCGTTCAATCTTTCTTACCGCAGCTCCGCATTCGTCGCCCCACCCTCCTCCCCGGCTTCCACCTGTGGGCTCCGTGGGGGTTTTTACCCTAAAGTTTATGGAAGTTATTTCATGGAATTTTACCGAGCCTTATGCCAATCAAAGTTGTTAATGCCAACTAAAATGTTAAGTAAAATTAAGTATGTGAAAATAAATGTATTCTACTGCAGGAGTTTTGTCTGACTGAAAAACCCATTGTTTAAGATGCTAATTATGCTAACTATGCTAGTAATGCTAACCTTACTAAAAGTGCTAGCATAGCAATCAGCATCATCAACTGACACAGAAAAGCACATTGCTCCATTGGTGAGAGCTATAGGTCATAAGTTAGTAAAAAAAACACTTTTTTCAAAATGGCGGCTTTTCTATTGATTTTATCTCCATAGCAACCTTTTTGTGTTTAGGTCGCCTTTTGATGACGAACAGATCGATGTCAGTTTCAGACAATTGGAAAAAGTACGCTTTTTGTTGTCCTTAGCAACAGTGGTTTTATGCTAACCACACCCACATTACATATATGTCCATATACAGTGTTTTTAATTGTATTCAGTTTCAGCTATGTATGCATGCATTCCAATGTCACGGTAATCCATTGAAAAATATAGCAGTTATAACAGTGCGCCACTTTGCTAGCTCGCCACGCGCACGCCGTTCAAAATCTACAACTTCTAATTCTAACATTTTGTCCAGAGTAGCTGGCCGTTGGGGCCCGAAAAGTTATGAGACGATTGATGAAAATTCCAACGACGAGTTTTCGTTTGTATCTGGTGCTAAAGGTGCTTTTTTGAGAAAATTACAGATGGCCGAAACACAAAAATCGCCAATTTTCAGAGTTCGCCACAAAATGGCCGCCAAGCTGTAGGTCGTGTGGCCGCCCCATAATGATTTCAAAACTTCTTTGGGATATCTCCGACACGTGTGTCTTGGTTTCGCAACTGTATTTTGAAGTACATTTTGTTCGGCCCCATACGCGATTTTCGGCCCATTCATTTTTTTGACGGGATCGCTGGCCGTGATGTCATCGTCTTTGGGGGGGTGACGTTGACTTTGTGGAAAATTCATTTTCAATTTATCCCAGGTGTGTGCACGTTTTGGTGACTTTTCCAGCATGCGGCGGGGGTCACATTCTCGCTGAAAGGCGGCGAAGTCGTCGTTCCAACTGCGAAAACAAAATAGTCTTTGCAGTCAGTGACTGCTGCTGCGGGCCATAATAAGGAATGAGGAATAGCAGTGCGCGACTTTGCGAGCTCGCCATGTGGACGCTGTTCAAAATCTACAACTTCTGATTGCAACATTTCTTCAAGAGTAGCTGGCCGTTGATGCCTGAAAAAGTTTCGAGACGATCGCTGAAAATTCCAACAACAAGTTTACGATTGAATCCAGCGGTAAGGTGTTTTTTATAGAAATTCAAGATGGCGGCCTTTTCCCGAGGTCAAAGGTGGACGAAACTCCAAAGGTAGTTGTAGACTTGCTCTAGCAACATGTGAGTGAAATTTCGTGAAAATCCCTGGAAAAAAAGTTCTTTTTTTCATATTGTGTAAAAACGCGAAAATGGCTAAATTGATTTTGGCACAAAATGGCCGCCAAACCGTAGGTCGTGTCACCATCCCGTAATGATTTCAAAACGTCCTTTGTATCGCGGACAAGGGTATATTGGTTTTGTTAGTCGATTCTCAAAAAAAAAGTTCAGAATTTTTTCGTTTTTGCCGAGTCTGCACATTTTTTTGAATTTTTTCAAATTCTCGCTGAAAGCCGGGACATACCTTATTCTGGGCCGCAGCAGCATCACTGACTGCAAGGACCAGATTGTTTTCGCAGTTGGAACGACGACTTCGCCGCCTTTCAGCGAGAATGTGACCCCCGCCGCATGCTCGAAAAGTCACCAAAACGTGCACACACCTGGGATAAATTGCAAATGAATTTTCCACAAAGTCAACGTCACCCCCCCCCAAAGATGATGACATCACGGCCAGCGATCCCGTCAAAAAGATGAATGGGCCGAAAATCGCGTATGGGGCCGAACAAAATGTACTTCAAAATACAGTCGCGAAACCAAAACACACGTGTCGGGGATATCCCAAAGAAGTTTTGAAATCATTATGGGATGGCCACACGACCTACGGCTTGGCGGCCATTTTGTGGCGAACTCTGAGAAATGCGAGCTCGCAACCATTGCCATCTTAGCTAGCTTGCACATTTTTCATCAAAATGTCGTGAAGAGGAAATATGCAATTCCCTGGCCCGCGCTGAACAAAACAATGTCAAGCACGACAAGATCGATAAAGGAATGTGGGCGTGGTAAGCAAAAAACCGTCGCAAAAAAATGTGCAGACTCGGCAAAAACGAAAAAATTCTGAACTTTATTTTTGAGAATCGCCAAACGAAACCAATCTACCCTTGTTCGCGATATCCAAAGGAAGTTTTGAAATCATTACGGGATGGTGACACGACCTACGGTTTGGCGGCCATTTTGTGCCAAAATCTGCAATTTCGCCATTTTCGCGTTTTTACACAATATGAAAAAATGAACTTTTTTTCCAGGGATTTTCACGAAATTTCACTCACATGTTGCTAGAGCAAGTCTACAACTACCTCTGGAGTTTCGTCCACCTTTGACCTCGGGAAAAGGCCGCCATCTTGAATTTTCTATTAAAAACACCTTTACCGCTGGATTAAATCGTAAATAAAAATAATAATAATAATTAATAATTAGTACTTTATTGATCCCACAATGGGGAAATTCTTCTCCGCATTTGACCCATCCCCTGGGGGAGCGGTGAGCTGCAGCCTAACCGCGCCCAGGAGGCAGTAGCGCTAAGGGCCTTGCCTAAGGGCCTCACTGGGTGATTGCTCAATTGATACGGTAATTGACTCAGTACCATTGTTTATTCCCCTCCGGGAATCAAACCGGAGTTGTCGTTGGAATTTTCAACGATCATCTCGAAACTTTTTGGGCATAAACGGCAAGCTACTGTGAAAAAAGTGTTGGAATTAGAAGATGTAGATTTTGAACGGCGTGCGCGTGGCGAGCTAGCAAAGTGGCGCACTGTTATAACTCCCATGCCTTTCAATACAATACAGTGAGAATTGAATACATGCATTTATGCCTGGATCTGAATACATTGAAAAAGACTGGACAAGGACATATAAGGAATGTGGGCGTCAATCCGTTCATCCTCCCGAGCCAAACAAAACATAAAATGGTTGCTATGGAGATAAAATAAACAGAAAAGCCGCAATTTTGAAAAAAAGTGGGTTGTTTGTCAACTCATGACATATAGCTTTCACCAATGGAGCAATGTGTTTTTCTGAGTAAGTAAATAAAGCTGATCGCTATGCTAGCACTTTTAGCCACGTTAGCATAGCTAACATAGTTGCATAATGAAGGAAATTATATTTTTGGTCCTCAGTTTAGAAGGGTTTTCTGTCTTACTTTTATTACTTGAAGTTTATTCCTATAGCTTAAGTGTGTGCTTTAACTGAACTCTGAGCATTCTGACCTCACATTCTTCAGGATGTTTTATTGACAGCACCTGTCAATCTTTCCTCTACAGAGTGAGGGGGTTGTTGATTTTTCGGGTGCCGTTTAACAGAAGTCAGCAGTAATGGAGACAGCACTCTAACAGATTATATCTGTGAGAACCTCTCTAGATGTCCGGTGCCAAGGGAAGAACAAAAGACTGAACTTTGACCCCGAGGCTTCTTGCAGTTCCTGCCGTCAATCTGATTTGTGATGGACATATCTGAAGGAAACCAGATGTCACTGTGGACTTGTCTCCGTGAGGGTGTGGACTAGATTCAAGAAGGACCATCGACTATTGGCGGATGGACGAAGGCGGACTATCTGTCAGCCAATCCGAGTGTTCCAGGGCGGAGACGTCATGTTTTCCATGGGAGGAGGGAAACCCGAATGTCTTTAAAAGTTTCAGCAGAGCACAATTTTATTGTCTTCTGTCTTGTGGCCTTTCATGTAAAACGCCTGTAACTTCTTGCGTTTTGTAGGCCTTCTAAAATGAGGACCCAGATCTGTTTTAATTCTGTCTTAGAACTTTTGTTAGGGAATAAACCTTCTGTGACTTTATCCGGCTGAATCCTGGTCTTTTATCTCTCCCGACTATTAGAACACGCATGGAAAAATCTCAGAGTGAAAGAATTTTTCCTACAATAATTAGCATCTTGAGGAATGTGTTTTTCTGAGTCAGTTGATGATGCTGATCGCTATGCTAGCACTTTTAGCCACATTAGCATAGCTAGCATAGTTAGCATGATTAGCATTTTAAGTAATGTGTTTTTCTAAAAGAGTTAATGATGCTGATCGCTATGCTAGCACTTTTAGACAAATTAGCATGGTTAGCATCGTTAGCATAATTAGCATTTGTAGCTTTGACAAGCCTTAATCAAAGGTGGTCTCTCCACCGCTACGCTAGCGCTATTAGCATTAGCAGTGCTAGCTCCAGGTGGTTTAGCTTTGCGCGAGGTTGATTGGTAATCCAGTGAGAATGACATTCATCCTTACTTGTTGTTCCACATCGTCCAGTCTTTTCTCCAGAATGTCGACCCGGTTTTCTCGTTGCTCTTTTTGAGCTCTGAGTCTTCAGAGCTCTTCCATTAGCTCCAAGATTGGAGCTAGCTTAGTGGACACTTGGTCCATAAAGGGACATAGCGTAGCTTTGATATCATCAATAATCTTTTTGAGGTCTTTGTATTCCTGGCTTTTCTTGGTGGGCATGGTCAGCTCTCTTTTTTGGAGAAAATCAACTTTTTAAGTCATTTGAAGATAGTTGTATTCACAAAGAGCCACGTACGCATCCTGCCGTTACCCGGAACAATAAATTATTATGGGATGGTGATACAACCTACGGTTTGGCTGTCATTTTGAGACATAATCTGAGGGTAATATTTTGTTTAACTGCATACATAGCTGAAACTGAACATATTGAAAAGCTCTTAATATGGACATATAAGGAATGTGGGCATGATTAGCAAACAACCTCCATTTCTAAGGACGTCCAAAAGGGAACTTTTTCAGATTTGTCTGAAACTGACGTCAATTTGTTCGTCATCCCCAGGCGACCCAAACATAAAACTGTTGCTATGGAGATAAAATCAATAGAAAAGCTGCCATTTTGGAAATTGGTAGTTCTTACCAATTCGATACTCTTAAGCAATGTGTTTTCTGCGTGTGTTGATGATGCTGATCGCCCTGCTGGCACTTTTATACAACAGGCACCTTACAACAACAGGCATTGTTAGCATATTTAGCATCTTAAGCTGATTTTTATGCTATCACGTTTAGCTATTTTATTAACATTCTCAAATTTTCAACAGTTCAGCCATTTCTTCAACAATTCTAGCTTTCATGTTTAACTCCTTTCATAATTCTGGACCTATTTTAACCATTCTACTATTACAATTTTAAACTTGTTCTTTTTATTTTTTTTATTTTTTAATTTTTAAGTGACTTCCTGTCACACACCTAGGTGTGCGAAATTTGGTCTCCGCATTTGACCCATTCATATTTTAATGCTGGAATAAGTTATCACAGTGGCCAAGAATTCAGGTCCTCTTTGGTGGTGTGTGTGTGCTCTCCCCAGATCATCTCCCTAGCTGTTTAAATTCCTTATTCACTTTATCATTTTCCCCATCTTTCAACCCCTACAGTCCTTACAATAAATCACCCCTACCCCCATCTACAATGGAGTAAATAAGTATTTGATTTTTTATTGATTTTCTAGGTTTTTCCACTTGTTAAAAAACTTGTGACTCTGTAATCGTCATGGTTGGTTTATTTGAACAGTGCAATTGAAAATCCCAAAGAAAATCAAGAAATTCACTTTTATAAACATGAAATATAGAATTTATGTACATTTTTTGCATTTCATTGAGGGAAATTAGTATTTCAGCCGTCTTGCCAGAAAGACTTCGTACTTTGTGGTCAAACCCTCAGAGGTCAGAGCCTTTTTGATGATCAGGATTCTGCACATATCAGGAGGAATTCTGGTTCACTCTTCTTTACAAATGACTCTACATCATTCAGATTTGGTGGCTATTGCTTATTAACTCTGAGCTTCAGCTCTCCAGAGGATTTCTATAGAATGAATGTCCAGAGACTGGCTGGACCACTCCATGACCCTGATATATTTGGGGTCATGGTGCTCTTCTGCCTTGACCAGTAGGGCTTTCTCACAGTCATGATCCTGTTAGAAGACCCATACACCCATTCTGACCTTCCTGGAGGAGGGAAGGAGGTTCTCACATTAGACAGAACATGGCTCCTCCCATCCCCCCATCGTACAGTGAAGTAGCCCTTTGCAGAACAACACCCCAAACCATAATGCTTCCATCTCCATGCTTAACAGTGGGGATGGTGTTCTTGGGGTCATCTGCAGCATTTCTCTTCCTTCAAAGATGAAGGGTTGAGTTGATGCTGTTCTCATGATCATGGAAATCCCACCAGATCACATTGGGCCTAGAGCCCCAGACCTAGGCCCTCAATCCAGGTGGATTGACGTTCAGGGCAAAGCCAGTTAATACCAATCAGTCATTTTTAAATAGTATTCCTAATTTAAAAAAAGGGCATCAGCAAGATGTTTTATTTATTAAAAGCATTAAATACTTATTGCTTGGCAACATGACTGCCTGTTCACTTATTTTGGGAAAACAAGTGCAGACATACATGATAAGTCAGTCCCAACAGAGAAGAATGAGGAGAGAGGTTCAGCTGATGATGAAGAGGGAGAAGAATAGAGAGGATCAGAGGAGAGGGCTGGGGCAAAGCATTACCCTGAAGATCCTTCTGAATGACCTTCAACACACAAATTTGGGGAATCATTGAGGCAATAATGGTTGAAAATGGCTCACAAAAATGTTCTGCTGAGTCATTTCCATAATCGGATAAGAATAAAGTAGATTTATACATTTAAACACAGAAGAAGTGTTGTGTGGGTGTTTAGACAGCTTAAGGGGGGTTGGATGGTGAGTTTTATAATGTGCATGTAGGTGTGTGTATGCGGGGGGGGGTTAGTTGCGTCCCTGATGCACCCCGCAGCTAGAGGACCTGGACTTTGCGGATGACCTGGCTCTCCTGTCCTACATGCAGACACAGATGCAAGATGAGACATCAACGGTTGCAGCAAAATCCTCACAACTGGGGCTCAACATCAATCGAGCCAAGACCAAGTTCCTCATGAGGAACATAGCAAACAACTCTCCAATCAGGGTGGACGGCGAGGAGCTGGGAGATGTGGAAAACGTCACCTATCTTGGCAGCATCGTCAACAAGCTGGGAGGAACTGACGCGGACGTTAAAGTATGCATCGGTAAGGCAAGAGCTACATTCCATCAGCTAAAGCACGTATGGGGAGCAGCAGATCTGACTGTCAAGATCAAGATTAGGATCTTTAACACCATGGTAAAACCCTGAATACTCTGTGGAGGTGGAACATGGAGGACCACCGCAGAGCTGATGAAGAAACTCCAGACCTTCATAAACACCTGTCTCAGAAGAATCCTGAAGGTGCGCTGGCCCAACATCAAGAGTTATGGGAGAGGACGGAGCAGCAGTAGAGGAAGACGTCTCCAAAAGACGATGGCCACACCCTAAGAAAACCTGCATCCAGCACTACAAGGCAGGCGCTGACATGAAAAGAGAAAGGGGGAGACCCAGGAACACGTGGCACAGAAACAGGGGAAAGAGAACAGGGACAGCTGGAAGAACTCGCCCAAGACCGGTCTGTCTGGAGAGCTCCTCTCCTCACAACTTCATTGTTCTTCCCTGTCACTCCAGACCTCTTCATCCAAACCTCAGCTCCTCTCTCTGGATTCTGTCATAGACTTCAGATCTACACAGACTCCATCCAGCTCCTTCTGATCTTCCCTGTTCTTCTCCAGAAACTTCCTCAAACCAAACTTCTGTGGTTCTCCATCAACTATTTAGGATCTAAGAGTGACCAGTTGGTCAGTAAATTCCTCCATACTTTATACCTAATATAAACATAGTCTCTGCATTCACAGACAGATCTATGTGTAGAGTTGACTGACCTGGATGGGAGGATCCACACAGCAGAGAGGTGGTCACTGTGGAGAAAGACTTGATCAGGACTCTGATTACAGAGAAATACTGATTCTATCTGCAGAATCTCTGTCCTGATGTTCAGAGAAAAACACATTCAGACTTCATGACAAACAGAGAAACTTACAGAGGAGGAGAAACACAGCAGCTGCCTCCATCTTGCAGTGAAACGGTATGATTTTCACAGACAGTTTCCAGCCAACATGACCAAAAACACGCCCCCTGCTGAGCTGGGGTTTCCTGTTCACTTATTACCACCAGGTACATTTTTATTTCCTGAACTTGGGTGATAGACGTGGAGCAGAAATTTAAAGAAAAAGCAACATTTGAGAGAGAAAAAGGAGAAAACTGCAGCAGGAAGTATGGAACCTTCATGGATGAAGACTGAGCAGAAAAGCTTTATCTCCATTCTATATATAACATGTATAGATATAACATGTATAGATATAACATGTCGAGATATAACATGTATAGATATGAAATCATCTCCATTCTAATGTGTGATGGTCTCTGACTGCTGGACTGCAGACCAGCAGATCTGTGTCAGTTTGGTTAACCAACCAGCCTGTGGTTGGAAAGTGAGGTGAAGCTGTGATGATGTTTGACTCTAGAAACAGAAACTAGAAGATGAAACTTTCCAGAACCAAAGACTTCTGGGTTCTGCTGCAGGAAACAAACATTAGAGTTCAACCATTTGGTCCATGGGGGTGGGGTGGGGGGTGGTCACTTTCTTTTTTCAGATTGGCTTAAATCCACAGCTGTATTTCTTACAGGTTTTCATAATATTGTTTTCTCAGTCCTGTCACTCTGCTGGGAGGAGGGGGGCAGTCATCAGGCTCAGGAAATAATTTCCATTCTGTGGTTTGTGATGGGGGGGTCGAGGATCATCAGCAAAGTAAGACAACCTTAGTTTTAAGATCCCATGATGCATTAGAAAAAAATATTTTTTTTCCTGGTAGCACAGAGTGTACATCTGTGTCTCCCTGTGGTCTGTGGACAGTCTGTCAGCAGGTGTGAGAGGTGTTTTATACACACACTCACCAGTCACTTTATTAGGTCCACCTTGGTGGTACCAGGTTGGACCTTTGTTTGCATTCAGAACCCCCTTAATACTTAGTGGCAGAAATTTTAAATGGTCCTGGAAACATTCCTTAGAGACTTTGGACAATATTGATGTAGAACAGTTGGAAGTTACAGCCACAGGATGGCGGTCTTGCCCCATGGTTTTGACTGAAGTTGCATGTTTCAGTCTTTGAGGGATACCATAACCCCAGGTAAAGTCCGTTCTGAGTGCCATTTTGATTTCAGAACGTCTGTTACTCATTAGAAAGGTGGGGGAAATGTTGTGCTCAGTAATGTTCTTTTTGATATTTGGGTCAAAACCTTGGAAAATACACATATGTGCTTATTGATATAGACCGATATCAAACCTGCCCTTTATTTCTAAAATCCTAGAAAGAGTTGTAGTTAAGCAGCTTTACTGCCACCTACAGGACAACAGCCACTTTGAAGACTTTCAGTCGGGGTTTAGACCCCACCACAGTACGGAAACTGCACTAGTTAGAGTCTCTAATGACTTGTTATTGGCTTCAGAAAAGGGACTACTTTCTATTCTTATCCTGTTAGACCTCAGTGCAGCTTTTGACACTATGGACCACAGTATTTTACTCCATAGATTAGAGCATGACGTAGGGATCAGAGGATCTGCTCTCCAGTGGTTTAAATCCTATCTGTCAGATAGGTATCAGTTTGTTAATGTAAATGGACATTCCTCTCAGTGCACTCGAGTTAACTACGGAGTCCCACAGGGCTCAGTCTTAGGACCCATCCTGTTTACGCTTTATATGCTACCCCTAGGGAACATAATCAGGAAACACAGCATTAATTTTCATTGTTATGCCGACGATACTCAGTTGTATTTATCCATGAAACCTGACCAGAATGACAATATAGAGAAACTGAACGCCTGCATCAGAGACATCAAGACCTGGATGACAATTAATTACCTCCTCTTGAACCCAGAAAAAACTGAGGTTATTATACTAGGTCCTAAAAACCTGAGAGATGCTCTGTCTGCTTAGATAGTCTCCCTGGATGGTGGAAGTATAGCCCCCAATTCCACAGTTAGAAACCTTGGGGTCTTATTTGACCAGGATTTATCATTTAAGGCTCACATATCTCAGGCGTGTAGAACTGCCTTTTTTCACCTGCGGAACATTGCTAAGATCAGAAATATACTTTCTAAGAGTGATGCTGAAAAACTCATCCATGCATTTGTTACGTCGAGGCTGGATTACTGTAACTCCTTGTTAGCAGCGTGTCCTAAGAGTTCCTGAAGAAGTCTCCAGCTTGTTCAGAACGCAGCAGCTAGATTGTTAGCAGGAACTAGCAGAGGAGATCACATCACTCCTGTGTTAGTTTACCTTCACTGGATCCCAGTTGATTCCAGAATCAAGTTCGAGATCCTCCTGTTAATTTACAGTGGTATGAGAAAGTTTGGGTCCCCTGATATTTTCAAGATGTTTCTTCATAAATCATTGGTTGTTTGGGTCATCAATTTCAGTTAAATATTTCATCTAGCAGATGAACACAGGGATATTTGAGAAGTGAAATGAAGTTTATTGGATTTAAAGAAACTCTGCAATAATTACTTAAACAAAAACAGGCAGGTACATACATTTGGGCCCCGCTGTTGTTTTATCGATTTGACTACCTTTAGAAATAATTATTGGAACACAAAATTAGTTTTATAAGCTCATTGACCCTTGACCTACATAAACGTGTGAAGCCAATCATGAGAAGAGGTATTTAAGGTGGCCAAGAGCAAGTTTTTTTCCTCTTTGCATCTTCTCTGAAGAATATCAACATGGGAAACTCCAATCACCTGTCAGATGACCTGAAAACAAAGATTGTTCATCATCATAGTTTAGATGAAGGAGAGATTTCAGCTGTCAATTTCCCCTGTGAGGAATCTAGTGAGGAAATGGAAGACCACAGGCACAGTTCAAGCAAAGGCCAGGAGTGGCCGGCCCAAAATAATCTCAGATAGGCAGAGGTGAAGGATGGTGAGAACAATCCAACTCAACCCACAGAGCAGCTCCAAAGACCTACAACGTGATCTGGCTGCAGATGGAGTCACTGTGCATCGATCAACCATTCAGAGCACTTTGCACAAGGAGATGCTGTATAGAAGAGTCATGCTAAAGAAGCCTTTTCTGCTCACATGCCACACACAGAGTCACTTGAGGTCTGCTGAAGCACATTTGGATGAGCCAGCTTCATTTTGGAATAAGGTGCTGTGGACTGATGAAACTAAAATGGAGTTATTTGGACACAACAAGGGGCGGAATCCTTGGCCAACTAAGAACATAGCATTCCAAGACAAACACTTTCTACCCACAGTCACATCTGGTGGCGGTCCCATCATGCTTAGGGGCTGTGTGCCACTGCAGGTACTGGGAATGATGTCAAAGTTGAAGGTGGCATGGATTCCAGTCAGGATCAGTAGATTCTTCCAAACAATGTTCAAGAATCAGTGACACCGTCCACCGAGGAGGAGAGGGCCCGTGACACTAACTTTGACAGGCAGCACAGTACAGGGAGGGCGGGCTTGGCACGCCAGCAAGGTCGAGAAGAGTCCAGAGGACGGCCGGGAGTCCGAGCGGTCCGGCGAGGCATGTCCGAGGACGGCCGAGGGGCCAAGCGTTGCGGCGAGGCAGGTCCAGAGGACGGCCAGGAGACCGAGCGGTCCGGCAAGGCAGGTCCGGAGGACTGCCGGGAGGCCGAGCGGTCCGGCGAGGCAGGTCCAGAGGACGGCCGGGAGACCGAGCGGTCCGGCAAGGCAGGTCCGGAGGACTGCCGGGAGGCCGAGCGGTCCGGCGAGGCAGGTCCGGAGGATGGCCGGGAGGCCAAGCGGTCCGGCGAGGCAGGTCAGGCGTGGAGGCAGGCGTGGAGTCAGCCAGCCGGTCAGGCGTGGAGTCAGCCGGACCACCACTGGAAGAGGTTGTGGTTCGTCCCGGACCACCTCCGGAACAAGAAGGGGATGTTGAAGGGGACGGCGGGGACGACGGCGACAACGACCCCTCCTCATGGCAAGACGGCTCCCTCTAAAATCAAGGTGGCTCCCACTCCAGGCATAAGAGGAGAACTGGGCCTGGTCGAAAACCCAGTATGTCCTGGTCCGCTCTGCTTCTTGGCTCTTCTTCTAGGCCTCTAGCAGTCGCATGTCCCGCAAGGTTATAATCTTTATTCTTTATTAGTTTTAGTTTTTATTTCGTTTATAATTTTTGTTTTTAAATCTATTTAGTTTTAATTAGTTTTTAGAGGCTGCTTTACTAGTTTTTATTAGTTTTTATTTTTTGAAATTGCTTCGTTTTAGTTTAGTTTTTATTAGTTTTAGTGTTAGTTTTAGTATTTTTTTTTTTTTTTTGTAAATTAGGATATTTGTCAGGTGCATGATTCAAAATCACCAGAATAAGTATTGTATGATAAAAACTAAATCAAAGATACATACAAGATACACAAGGACAACCATCCTTAAATTAAAATACAACAGCCGATAACAGCATTACGTTATCTGCTCTCGCTTCTTCTTCGGGGGAGGGCAGGCGACAGGCTAGCTTGTCTAGGTACTGTTGATTTGTGTTGTTGTGTGCGCTTTTTAAATGTACTTTTAGATTCGTAGGGTTTTTCCCTTTGAGGAGCGTTCCACAAACTTTGTCTCCTGCTTCGACTACAAGGCACTTACTTTAGTTTTCGACGCTGTTATATTCAAAAAAAAGTCCCAAATAGGACTCTCCCGCTTTTTCCCAACTTTTAATGCACCCAGCAAGACTCCACAATCATTATAGGAGGAGACTTCAACCTTGTTTTGGACCCTGAACTTGACAGACTCAGCACAGCAGCAAACCAACGCATATGGAGGTCTGCAAGTACCCTACAGCAGTACATGAATGATCTGGGTCTCTGCAACGCTTGGCGCTCATGTCATCCAAACACTAAAGGGTTCACCTTTTTCTCTCCAGTTCATCACTCAAACTCTCGTTTAGATTATTTATTAATCAGTAAATCTCTTTTAAAATATATTCAAAGTTCCAACATTCATCCGATTATTATCAGTGATCATGCACCAGTCTCTGTATATATTTCTAGGGAAGTACCCACACCCTCAGGTACAACCTGGAGATTAAATACGTCTCTGTTAAAAGACCAGGAATTTATTGAATTCTTTAAAAAAGAGTGGGCAACCTTCTTAGAATTCAACAATACTTCTGAAATATCACCAAGTATTCTTTGGGAAACAGCAAAAGCAGTCATGAGAGGGAAAATCATCTCTTATTCAACGCAAAAAAAACACAAAGAGAAAGCAGATTTATTAGAACTAGAAAATAAAATCAAAACTCTGGAGACTGCTTATGCTGCTTCTGCACAGGAACACATTCTGGGAGATCTGAAAAATGTAAAGCTGCAGTTAAATGACATCATTAATAAACAAACAGAATTCCAGATACAAAGGCTTCGACTGGAAAGATATGAAAACTCAAACAAATCTGGCAAATTTCTGGCTAATCAGCTTAAAATTAATAGAGAAAAATCAACAATCACCTCTATTACGGACCAAACAGGAAATGTCACTCACGACCTGGTCAAAATTAATAACGCATTTGAAAACTTTATAAAAACTTGTACACACCACAGATCAATCCGTCAGAGCAAAGTATTGACTCATTTCTTAATAATGTAAACCTACCCAGGTTAAATGAAGATCAAATCACAAACTTAGACTCTCCGCTCTCGTTGTCTGAGCTTCATGAAGCTCTGTTACTTATGCCTAACAGCAAAGCACCAGGACCCGACGGCTTTCCTGCAGAGTTTTATAAAGAATTCTGGGAACAGCTGGCACCAACGTTTTTTGAAACCGTCACATCTATTAATGAGAGCCAATCAATGCTACCTAACATGAACTCAGCCAACATTATCCTTCTTCTAAAACCAGACAAAGATCCCAATAGTCATTCAAGCTATCGCCCTATTTCTTTAATCAATGCAGATATAAAAATTATCTGCAAAGCACTAGCACAGAGAATAGAAATAATCACTCCTCACATAATTGACTTTTTTTTTTTTAATTTGAATAGGGGGACAGCGCATATTAATAAACATTTCTGTCAATATGCCAGAGTTAGCCAAAGGGCTATTTTTCATCTGCAGTCCCTGGGAAGATGTTAAAAATCACCCTAAAAGATCAAAGTAAAATTACATATTTACATAACATTACATATATATATATCAAACAATACATTCAATAAAATAAGCAGTTAACCTAAAAACAAATTAGTGATAAAACAATCCAAAATCAGAAAAATGTAAGAACATACGCGCACATAAAAGACATGACAGTAGCAAGGATCCGTGAGAGGAAATGTACTCTGTGTTGACATCTCTGATTGTCAATGAGTTTTGATTTCTGATAGTAACAGGTGTGAAGTTCCACTCAGTAGCAGCTCTAACGGAAAAAGCATTCTGACCAAAAGCGCTTTTTCTGAAGGGAATGATCCAGTCTCCTCTGACTGCACTCCCAGTTCTGCTGTGATCTGCTGTCCGGATGTTAATAAACTGGTGAAGAGGAGGGGATGATAAGCCATGAAGGATTTTGTACATGAGACAGAGATCTGAAAATTTGACCATGTTGTCCCAACTCAGTAAACCATGTTTTTGTAATATTGTACAATGGTGAAATCTGTTGGGTTTTTTATCCAAGGTTTTAACAGTTTGTTTGTATAATGTTTGGACAGGTTTTAAAGATGTATTGCAAGCCTGTGACCAGACAGGCAAATAGTAACTGATATGAGTGCATGTACATTTTTGCTGACTGTGTGGACATCTGGTGGCGAATGGGTCTAAAATCACTGACTGACCTCGACCAAACTGGATTCATCAAAGGCAGACACTCTGATGACAATCTCCATAGACTCGTTAATATAATAGACTTTGCCACCATTAAAAACCAGGAAATGACCATACTATCATTGGATGCTGAAAAAGCCTTTGACAGAGTAAACTGGAAGTTCCTTATTGCTGCCCTCCATAAGTTTGGTTTTGGAGAAGCATTCATCAAATGGATCAAAATATTATATCACAACCCCAATGCATCAGTTAGAACTAATAAACAGACTTCCAACAGGTTTTTTCCTGGAAGAGGAACCAGACAGGGTTGCCCACTCTCCCCCTCTCTCTTTTTGCAATATTTATTGAGCCTCTAGCTGCAGCAATAAGACAGAATGAGAGCATTAAAGGAATTAAAACCAAACACAGCCATCATAAAGTTAGTCTCTATGTAGATGACATATTACTGTTTTAAGGAATTTACATTCTGTAAATGAAACAGCAACAACCACAAATGAATTCTCCTCCATATCAGACTATTCCATTAATTGGAATAAGTCTGTTTTATTACCACTCAATAGGAATATAGAACAAAGACTCACAATTCCAGTTAAAACAGGAAATATCAAATATCTAAGTATCAATTTTCCCCCCAAACTATCAGAAATGGTGCAGCTAAACTACACCCCGTTACTGAAAAGCATACAGGACGATCTAACACGCTGGGTTAACCTGCCTCTGCCCCCTATGGGCAAGGTAGCCACAGTTAAAATGAAAATATTACCCAAAGTTAATTATCTCTTTTCAATGATTCCCACACAACCGCCACTAAAATGGTTCAAAGCATTAGACTCATCCATATCAAGCTTTTTATGGAACAATAAACCTGCAAGAATTAGTCTAAAAACTTTAAAATCTGCAAAAAGCTGTGGAGGATTAGAATTACCTAATTTCCACAAATACTTTCTTGCAAATAGATTACAATACATCTTAAAATGGTTAACAAATAACCCAGAAACCAACTCATGGTTAGACTTGGAACAGGCGTTATGTGGGAAGATCAACCTGTCAGATCTACCGTTTATTAGCCAAACAGTTAAAAAACAGGATTGTTTCAAAAGTATTAATATAAACGCCACTTTAACAGCCTGGTGGGAATTTCTCAAAATATCAAAATCATCAATTCAACCGTGCAGAATGACACCCATCTGGAACAACCCAGACATCCTCATAAACAAAAAAATTATCCACTTCCCAGCTTGGCAAGCAGGGGGCGTGACGTTACTAGAGCACTTAATTATTGATAGAAGATTCATAACTCCCCAGGAACTACAAGACAAACATGGAATAAATAACTTCTTGGAATATCAGCAACTTAAATCAAGTATTACTAAAAAGTTTAAATACAGAGACAACGATTTAAAGCTACCAGAGGCAGTTACCGCTCTGATTAATTTCTCAATGAACAAAACTCTCTCCAAAATATACAAACTTTTATGTAATTTAGATAACAATATTGCCCTTCTAACAACAAAATGGGATGCAGATTTGAGCATCAGCACAGATGGAAACTTTTGGTCAGAACTTTGTCTAAACACCTTTAAACTGACTAAAAGTCCAAATTTGCAGCTAATCCATTTCAAAACTCTTCACAGGATTTACTAAACTGGACAGAGGATGTTCAAGATGGGTCTCAGTAACTCAGACATTTGTGAGCACAGTGACAGTAATCTACCTGATAGTTACATGCATGCACTGTGGTTCTGCACGCCTGTCCAGGCTCTCTGGCAGCAGGTATGTGCCGATCTATCAGCCTGGCTTAAGGTTTCAATCACGGCTTCACCGTCACTTTGCGTGCTTGGTGACATGAGTGCCATCGAGGTAGAAGGAGAATTATTAAATATCATTTTCATAACTCTTTGTATTGCTAAAAAAATATTTTAATAAATTGGAAAAACAAGAAAAATATAAACATAAATCAACACAGAAATCTGCTGTTTGATCATATCAGCTTGGAAAAAATGTCAGCCCAGAGTTCAAGTAACTTTGAAAGAATTCAGTCTCTCTGGTCTCCCATAGCTAACTCCATGACTTAGGGGGTGGGGGGCCTGGTCGTCGCGGCTCCTTGCCCTTCTGCCGGGGGCTCCGTTGGTCGGGGGGTCGAGTCCGGTGCCTGGGTGGGGCGGGCTGGGGCGCGGCTTGGTCCTCTTGGCTTGGGGGGGGGGGCGTGGGGGGGGGGCTAGCTTGGCTTGAGGGGGTGGTCCCTTTGCCTGTGCTGTGGGGGGTTGGTGGGGTGCCCTGCTTGGGGGGGGCCCAGCGGCGCTGGGCGGGCTGCCCATCTTCACCTGGGGCAGGGATCGTCCCTTCCCTGGCTCTGGGACGGGAAGGGACAACCCTCTTGGGACCCCCGGTCGCTCTGGGGGTCATCTGCTTCGGCTGTGGGGTCTCGGGTGGGGTGGGGGCTTGTCGGCCTTGTCCTGTGGGGGGTGGCGTTCTGGGGGGGGAGGGGGAGCCCACTATTGGTACGGGACCTTGGGGGGTTGATGGGTCGGGGTCTCCATGGAGGCAATCGGTGGTTGCCCGGACCGGTTGGCTGCCTCGGTCCTGTCGAGGCCTAACCAGAGCTCTTCTGGAGCTGCCGCTTGGGGGGGGCGGGGGGGGGCGGCGCTTTCTGGCTCCTCTTTCTCTGTGTGGGGTGGGTGGTGCTGGGCCTGGGGTGTCGGCGCCCCGGGGGATGGGGTCCCTGGGATGGGGTTGCCTGGCCTCTCTGCTGGGGGGGGGGGGGCTGGGGGGGGCTGTTTGACCACCGGGGGGACAGTCTACCAGCTGTCCCCGACCTACCCCCTTCCTCATATAACCTCATATTAAGGTGAAGGGGTGGGGGGTTTAGCCTGTGATGCGCCCTGAGGGGGGGGGCTACTTGGCAGTGGTACCCCTCCCATGGTTGCCGTATGGAGTTGGCCCCCCCTCTTTCGGTTTTATTTGCACCTTAGACCCTTAGACATGTAAGGCCCTTGGTAGGGGGGGGGTGCTTGGACATCACTGCCAGCAAGCAGCAGATGTCCTCCTAGCACCCTACCCGCCAATTTTAACGGCACCTTAGACATTTAGGGCCCCTTGGTGGGGAGGGTGAGGGGACGTCACTGTGAGTAATGGAGATGTCCCCTCAGTGCCCTACCCACCAATTTTAACTGCACCCCCCTTAGTACACACACCACTCCCCCCTCAAAATATACACTCCAATATAAAACACACACACATGCACACACACACCCTCACAAACACACATACACACACACACATTTTGCAAGGAAGGTGGGACCTAGGACCATCTGTCCCCTACCCCTTCCCTGGTGGGGGGTACGGGTCCGTGTCCCCTGGGTGCCGGTCTCCTGGGCCCGGCGGTACTCTCTCCGCTCGGGGGGGGGGGGGGGGGGGGTGTTCACATTACACCTGAGCTGGGGGTGTCCGTGTCCTTGGGAGGTGGGTTCTGGTCCTTGCCCCTGGGCGCTGGGCCCCGCCAAACTGCCAACAGTGGCCGAGCCTGGTCGGGCCATGTTAACAACACCCCTTGTGGGTCCCCTTTTTCCCCGGGGTGCTCCCCTCCTGGGCAGCTGGCCCCTGCCTTGCTCCTCCCTGGACCAACCGTGGCCCGGGTGGGTGGCTGCCTGGAGTGAGGAGCGGGTCTCCCTTGGGGGTCCTGGCTCGTACCTTGGGTTGGGACGGGGGGATGCCCGGAACTCCTGGGTGGTGATGGGGTGCTCGTCTGGGGCTGTGAGTGCCCTTCTCGGGTGGGGCCCTGCGTTGGGCTCTTCCGGCGCGGCGGGGGGGCTGCTTTCCTGGTTGGGCTGGGGCGCCGCTCTCTTTCCCTCGTGCTCCCCTGCTCTCTGGCTCTGGGGGCCTCGCGGCGGTCCTGCTGGTCCTGGCCTGGGTGGCGGATTTGGTCGCCCGGGGGGCGGTTGTCCTCTGCCTGCTGCCGTGTGGCCGCTGCTGCTGCGGCGGGGGTCTGGGTGTGGGGGTGGCTGGGCGCTCCTCCTCCTTCTTTTCACATTCCACCATCCATTTTAGAAGAACATAAACACTCACCTGAGCACAGGTGTTAGCTCACCGTTACTCTAATAATTTGCATGATTGAATGAATGAAATATTTCACACTAGTTGGTTTAAAGGCATAAGTATGTGTGTGTGAACAATATCTGTATTGTGTGCATGTTTTGTGTACATGTCGACATGTGGACATCTTTGCAGCTAGCAGGTGTGTTGATAACATTTCAGTGTGTGTATGGACAGGCCCCGCCCTTTTTGTACTATATTTGAACCTTACTGTAATGATAAACAACCAGTAAACCTGTCTGCTCTATGCTGCTTCATGGTCTTATCCCCCCCCCCCCCTCCCACTATCTCCCCCTCTCTCTCTAACATCCCTCTCTCTTCTTCCCTTCTTTCCTTTTCCGTCCGGTCCAACACCAAAGATTTTCAAACATGATGGAATTTAATAAAGTTTGTCCTGGATTCCAAAAGGGGTTTATTCAGACATTCCTCTGGTTTGTCAGTAGATTAATAACCCCTGTTGTTAAAGTAAAATATGTCCAACACAAGAGGCCTTCAGCTCTCATCTGTCTGCCCAGCTGTTGGACAGGACAAGTTTGAAAAGAAAAAAAATCTGACTGAACAGGGGATGTTTTCAAAGAGGAATGGTCCAAAATACCTTTAACCAGAATTCAGGCCCTTATTGGAAGCTATAGGAAGCCATTGGAGGCTGTCATTTCTGCAAAAGGAGGATCTACTAAATATTGATGGCATGTTTCTGTTGTACACACCTTGCTCTGTTAAAACGTCTTTGCTTTCCCTCATTCCTTGCTGTTTCTCTGTGCTCTGCCGTTTCACCTGCTCACTCTGGCGGATGAGTTGGATGCCTCTCTCTAGCGTCAGGGCTGCTTCGAGCTGCAGCTTCTGCGACATGTCTTTATCCAGCAGACCAATGACTATGCGCCAAACTCGCAGTGCTTTAATTGAGCTAATTAAAGCTGCACACCATGGCCTCTGGGCCCTTATGCTCCTCTTGTGAAAACAGGCGTGATCGTGAATAATGTTCCTTTTTAGAACAAAATGCTCATCAAACTTTGCCACTACGAGTGAAAAGACAAATTCTGGATGTGGCCTGGCCTTAGCGGCAGCCATTGATTGGTTCAGAATCCCTCCCCATCGAGTACAAAAGCGAGTTAACCTACACCTCACCAGTCTCTTTATCCAGTTTTGAGGCAACTCTGAACCAGGAGAACCTCTGCCACCATGTGGGAAAAATCTTACTGCTCTGGAGATCTAAACTTTGCCATTTTTCTTTTCAAAGTCCTGTGTGAAGTCCTTAATTCTGACACCATGTCATGTTATGAGCGGAGAGATAAGACCAACTGTCGTTCATAACACTGCTTAAATCTCAACCGCAGCTTAACACGTGTAGCACGGCTTTTCCTATCAGGGGTCACCACAGCAACAAGTCGCATGGTAAACTTGGCAATGTTTTACGCCAGATGCCCTTCCTGACGCAACCCTCTCAAAGCTACTGGGCTTAGGACCGGCATGGAGGTAGAGAAGGGAACAGGGAGCAGCCCGGATTCGAACCCTGGTTTCACGGATGGAAGGTGCTGTAAACCAGCACGAGCTAAACTCCTAAACACTCTGATCACATGAAGCTAACAAGAAACAAGAACTGGTGAAACGTTTCCATAGGAAGCTGACACATGGGGGCGCTGCAGGACTTCTTCTGGAACAACAGAAACTACAGTAGAACCTGTTTCTGCTGAGAGGAGGAAGTCTGGATTTACAGGAATTGATGGTGTTTTCCTGAATGTTGGTGCTGGTCTTCATAAATCAGAACCTCAGATTCTGACAGAAGTCTTTGGATCAGAACTCTGTTCTTGGTGTTTCTATGTTTATGTCAGATGAACGAGCTCGAATATTTCATACAGTTGATGTAGAAGTAATGTAGCACTAATCTCACAGTTAGGTTTTGTTCTGTTTTTGTTAGATGTGTTTCTGTCTCATAAAGTCTGCAGAGTGTTAGCTCACATCAAATACGACCAGGAAGTTTTCTTACTGCTGGAACAAACGAGTCACAGAGGATATTTAAACACAAATATCCTGAACCTCCACCCGGAGCTTCAACCCCACACTGGAATCTCACCACAACAGGCCGCATCAGGCTCGTCTCCCAGAATCGATATGCTCCCTCACAAGCGTGGAAGATGGGGAGGGACTGCACCACTTAGCCATCCTGCTGAAGCCCACGTACACCAGGAGGCTTAAAGCAGATCCAGTCACAACCAGGACTGTAATGACTTGGACTGACAAAGCTGTGGAAGAACTGAAAGGCTGCTTAGAGGCCACAGATATGAGCATCTTCAAAGCAGCTTCACCAAACATTGATGAATACACCGCCACAGTAAAAAAGTTGACTTTATTCATCCCACAATGGGGAAATTGTTCAGTCAGCAGCTACATAGACTGGTGCACCTCCATTTGCATTCCAAATCGGACCATCCGCATCTTCCCTAACCAAAAACCCTGGTTCAACACAGACGTGCAAACAAAAATACACAAATGGCGTGCAGCCTTCAAATCAGGAACATAGCGTACAAACACGCCCACTATGACCTCTAGAAGTCCATCAAAACTGCCAAAAGAAGCTACAGTCAGAAAATTGAGAGCTGCCACAGAGAAACCAACACAAGAGGCCTGTGGCAGGGGATCAAATCCATCACCAACTACAGGACCAACACCACCAGATCAGAGTTCCAGAGTAACATCCTACCAGACAGCCTTAACAGCTTCTATGCAAGGTTCGACCAGAACAACAAAGAGGTCCCCCAAAAAAACTCCTGGGCCCCAGAAGAGGCTGCGCTGCAGGTGACTCACACACAGGTCCTCGGGGCCCTGAAACAGGTGAACCCACACAAGGCGACGGGACCGGACCATGTTTCACCAAGGGTTCTGAAAGCCTGTGCGGAGCAGCTAGCAGAGATCTACATAGACATCTTCAACCTCTCACTATCGCAGGAAACGGGCCCCGTATCTTCAAGTCCTCTGTGATCGTGCCGGTCCCGAAGAAAATACACGTTGAAACGATGAACGACCTTAGACCCGTGGCTCTCACCCCTGCAGCAATGAAATGTCTGGAAAAGCTGGTTCTGTCCCACATCAACTCCCTGGTTGATGAATCAGTAGACCCCCACCAGTTCGCCTACCGCCCCAACAGATCAGCAGAAGATGCGGTGGCCCTGGCACTTCACTCCACCCTGCAACATCTGGACACCAAGAACACATACGCCCGGATTCTGTTCCTGGACTACAGCTCTGCCTTCAACACCATCACCATCTGAAGCTGACTGATAAACTGGCAGAACTGGGAATACCAACACCCACCAGAAACTGGATCCTTGACTTCCTCACTGACCGACCACAGGTGGTGAAGATGGGTAAGAAAGTTTCTACTGAGCTGACAGTCAGCACCGGTACACCACAGGGGTGCTGCCTCAGTCCAAAGCTCTTCTCACTCTACACCTACGACTGCACCTCCCCCGACTCCAACACCACCATTATCATCAAGTATGCAGACGACACAACCGTCCTCGGCCTCATCAGAGGAGGGGACGAGTCTATCTACAGAGACCTGGTGCACAGGATCACCGTCTACGGAGAGAACGACCACCTTGTTCTCAGCGTAGAGAAAACACAAGAAATAATCGTGGACTACAGAAGGAAAGCACCGCCACATCAACCGCTCATCAATGGGACTGTGGTGGAGCGGACCGACTGCCCCCGGTTCCTGGGACGGCAGATCACTAACAGCCTCAGCTGGGGAAAAAACTCTGTTGCCACAGTGAAAAAAGCCCAGCAGAGGTTGTACTTCATCAGGCTGCTGAAGAAGGATGGTCTCA
The DNA here is from genome assembly GCA_023969325.1 of Oryzias curvinotus. Classification (NCBI taxonomy): domain Eukaryota; kingdom Metazoa; phylum Chordata; class Actinopteri; order Beloniformes; family Adrianichthyidae; genus Oryzias; species Oryzias curvinotus. The sequence continues at coordinate 168,417 of JALJSC010000127.1, forward strand.
AACGCCGGACCCTCACCCAAGCCTACAGGGGACTGAAAGCATCCTCACCAGCAGACTAACAGCCTGCTTTGAAAAAACCACCATAAAAGAAAGGAAGATGCTGCAGAGGGTCATTAACACAGCTGGAAAACTCATCGGGTGCAACCTGCCATCCATGGAGAGCATCTATAGACGGCACAGCAGGAGGAGAGTGTCTAAGATCATTAGAGACAGACACCCCACCAACTCACGCATTGATCCGGTGTGGACTCAAGCCACAACCTCAGACGTCGCAGGCCTGAAAGCATCCAAGCACATACCACACGCTTCCACAACAGCTTTTTCCCAACAGCAATCAGAATGCTGGCAAAGGACATCAGAGGGAAGACTGGACTGAATCATAAGACATGCTCTCCTGTTAGGACACTAAGTGCAATAAACTATTAACTCCACATGTGCAATAATTTCAAAAGGTTGGGATGCTGCAATATTTATATTTTATTTTATACCTTGTACTTTTCATCTAATTTTATTTTCACTCTGCACCCCCTCTCTTTCTAAATTTTGTCTTGATCTGTAATTACCCTGACCTGAGAGATTGCTGAAGAAAAATTCCTACATACTTGATCGTGCAAAAAGCAATGAACCCCTTAAACCTTAAAACCTGTAACTTTTGACACTTGTTCATTAGTTGAGCTGAACTCTGGGACATTTTGTTCAAAACAAATCCACAAAAATGAGGCGGCAGTGGCTCAGGTGGTTAAGCAGGTGAGCCAGTGATCGCAGGGTCAGCGGTTTGAACCCCCAACCCCCAAGTCAACTGTCGTTGCGTCTTTGGGCAAACTGCTTCCCGGCCATTTTGTGCCAAAATCGGAAATGTAGCAGTTTTCACACAATATAGAAAAATGAACTTTTTTTCAAAATATTTTTTACTCAATTTTACAGACATGCCACCAGCTTATGGCTACAACCACCCCAGGAGTTTATGATCCCCGGAAGTTGCCCCCATCTTGTATAAAAAAAGAAAGCATTTTTGGTACCAGATACAAACGAAAACTCATTGTTGGGATTTTTATCGATCAATGGCAAGCTACTGTAAAATGTAGAAATTTGAAGTTTTAGATTTTAAACGGCATGAGCGTTGTGAGCTCACAAATATGGCACACTGTTAAAACACTGATGTTTTTTAATGGAATACTGTGAGAATTGAATGCATGCATCCATGGCTAGTACTCAACATAATTAAAAACACTGGATATGGATAAATAAGGAATGTGGGCGTGGTTGAAAAAAAAACAATGTTGCTAAGGACATCCAAAAGTTCATTTTTTTTCTATTTTTCTAAAACTTTCATCAACCTGTTAAGGATTTTCAAGCGACTAAAACATAAAATGGTTGCTATGGAAGTAAAACAGAAACAGAAAAACAGAAAAACAAGTAACAACAGAAAAGCCACCATTTTGAAGAATGTGGATTTTCTATCAACCTATCTCATGTAGCTCTTACCTGTATGATCCTCTAGTGCAAAGTGTTTTAATGATGCAAATCATAATGCTTGCACTTATAGCCACATCTGTATTACTAGCAGAGTTGACATAATAAGAATCTTAAGCAATGTGTTTTTCTGAGTCAGTTGATGAAGCTGATTGCAATGCTAGCAATTTTAGACACATTATTTAATTTTTTATTTTAACCTTCACTTAACCAGGAAAGTCCCATTAAGATTTATGAGACTTTAAGAGTAATGGGGGGTGGGTTGAGGGGGGTGGGGAAGGCAAGGGCGGGTAGGGCCTGCGAGCCACACAACAGCATCCAAAACAACCAGTTTTGTTTTGGTCACCTGGGGATCCCGAACAGGTCGATGAAAGTTTCAGAAAAATAAACTTTTGGATTTCCTTAGCAACACAGGTTTTTTGCTAACCACCCACATTCCTTATATGTTCATATTCTGTAGTATATCATTTTGTTCAGGTCTAGATCCATGCATCAACCTTTCACAGAATTCTGTTTACAATGTGCAAGTTACAGGTCAACACCACTTTTGTAAGCTCCCCACACATACGTTGTTTAAAATCTACAACTTCTGATGGCAACATACTTTCCCTGATTGCTTCCAAATGTTTCATGAGAAGTCCCTAAAATCCCTAGAATTTGGTCTTTGCATTAAATCTGCTTCTAAATCTGCCACTAAATCTGATTCTTTATCTGATTCTACATCTGGTTCTAAATCTGATTTTAAATCTGATTCCAAATCTGGATTTAAGTCTGATTCTAAATTTGGTTCTAAATCTGATTCTAAATCTGGTTCTAAATCTGGTTCTAAATCTGATTCTAAATCTGTTTCTAAATCTGATTCTAAATCTGGTTCTAAATCTGGTTCTAAATCTGTTTCTAAATATGATTCTAAATTTGGTTCTAAGTCTGATTCTAAATTTGGTTTTAAATCTGATTCTAAATCTGGTACTAAATCTGCTTCTAAATCTGGTTCTAAATCTGATTCTAAATCTGGTACTAAATCTGGTTATAAATCTGGTTCTAAATCTGATTCTAAATCTGGTTCTAAATCTGGTTATAAATCTGGTTCTAAATCTGATTCTAAATCTTGTTCCAAATCTGGTTCTAAATCTGGTTCTAAATCTGGTTCTAAATCTTTTTCTAAATCTGGTTCTAAATCTGATTCTAAATCTGGTTCTAAATCTGATTTTAAATCTGGTTTTAAACCTGGTTCTAAATCTGGTTCTAAATCTGTTTCTAAATCTGCTTCTAAATCTAATTTTAAACCTGGTTCTAAATCTGGTTCTAAATCTGTTTCTAAATCTGCTTCTAAATCTAATTTTAAATCTGATTCTAAATCTGGTTCTAAATATGTTTCTAAATCTGATTCTAAATCTGGTTCTAAGTCTGATTCTAAATTTGGTTCTAAAACTTATTCTGGTTCTAAATCTGCTTCTAAATCTGGTTCTAAGTGATTCTAAATCTGGTGCTAAATCTGCATCTAAATCTGGTTCTAAATCTAATTTTAAATCTGGTTCTAAATTTAAGTCTAAATCTGGTTCTAAATTAATTTTAAATCTGGTTCTAAATCTGCTTCTAAATCTGGTTCTAAAACTGCTTCTAAATTTGGTTCTAAATGTAATTTTCACTCTGGTTCTAAATCTGATTCTAAATCTGGTACTAAAGGGTCTTTTTTTAGAAAATTCAAGATGGCGGCTGCTTTTTGAGGTCAAACTCGAGAGGTTATTGTAGCTAAGCTAGCAGTATATTTGTGAAATTTCATCAAAATCTCTTGAGAAGAAGTTCATTTCAGTTCAAAGGGCGTCCGTGGTGCAGCGGTAGGGCGGTCGACCCATGATCGTAAGGTTGCAGGTTCGATTCCCGCCTTGCACGCCCATGAGTCGAAGTGTCCTTGGGCAAGACACTGAACCCCACCTTGCCTCTGGTGGTAGGCAGGCGCCTGTGTTTGGCAGCGGAGCCGCCACCAGTGTGTGAATGTGTGTGTGACTGGGTGAATGGGTCTGTGACTGTAAAGCGCTTTGTCCTTGTAGGAAGAAAGGCGCTATATAAGTATACGCCATTTACCATTTACCATTCATTTACCCAAATTGTGTAAAACTGTGAAAATGCTTAAATCTGGAATGTTCTTCATGATTGATGTCCAGATGTTTCCTCACAACAGCAGAATGATGGTAGGAGGTCTGACAGCTCCTCCTTCTGGATCTGCAGAGTGTCCAGAGATGTTCTCCAAGCTGAAGGAAGTTCTCCTGAAGTCTGAAAGGTTCTAGCTGGAACAGACTGATGCTCCTCACAGACACAGATTCTGGTTTTCCCGCCTTTCAGGGAAGAATTCATCTCTGAAGATCCTACAGAAAAGACATGAAGCTCTCAGATGTCCTCCAGCTAAACCCAGTCCAGATCATCACAGAGAACCTCAGAGTTCTGCAGCAGCTCATCCAGAACTGTAGAACCTGGTTCTCCACAGAAGAACTCACAGATCATCAACAGTTTTAGGAACGTTTTCATCTGAAGTTTAGGAACAAAAGAGGCAGAACATCTTTTTCTTCTTTCTGTGTTCTGACCGTTAGAGGTTCTGGAGGAATTCTGGACCAACAGAACCTTTCCAGACAAACTGGAGGTTCTGAGGATCCAGAAAGTTCTGGAATGATGAAGAAGAGCTGAAGTCTTCCTCCTTCATCTCTGTGTTCTTCTCCTGCAGGTCTGAAGAACATCACAGCTGAACCTGGAGAGGACGTCACTCTGACATGTAGAACTGAGAATAATCACACCCTCATTGTTCTGGAATGGACCAGTGAAGGACTTGAGAACAGGATAGTTTTTGTGTTCAGAGAGAGACGACCAGATCAAGAATTTATACATGATTCCTACAAGAACCGAGTGTTTCTGAAGGACAGTGAGATGAAGGATGGAAATCTGTCTGTGGTTCTGAAGAACGTGATGATGAATGACACTGGAACATACCAGTGTAAAGTTAAACATGAAAATGATCCACAGAGAGAAGTGAAGCTGATCTCCTCCGTCCATCTGTCCGTGGTTCCTCCAGGTGATCCGTCTCCAGGTGATCCGTCTCCAGGTGAGCAGTGTTTGTGTTCCTGCTGGATGTCAGAGTAAAGGTCTCAGATCAGACGTGTTTTCTGAAGATGTTGTTGATGAGACTCTGCAGGAAGCAGCTGCTCTGATGAGGAAGAGGAGAGGATTCTGTTCTGCACTCATCATCCTCTCTCTCTCCTGCAGGAGAACAAGGAGGACTGGAAGGAGACCAAAAAGGAAATCAGGAGGATGGAGGAAGAGAGGAAGAAGGACTGAGTACAGGAGGGATCACTGGGATTGCTCTGGCAGTTCTTGCTGCTGTCATTCTTGTTGTTGCTGCTGCTGTTGGTTTCTGGATCTACAGGAAGAAAAGAGGTTCAATCCAAAATTCCAGTGGTTCCAACAACCAGCAGAATCCTGAAGAGGATCGTCTAAACTCGGAGCCAGAGAGAAACACAACAAACCCAGATCCTTGAAGGTCTTCTGTGTTCCTGAAGTGGATCTTCTCTGCAGTTCAGACTCTTTCAGAAAAAAAAGTCCAAATGTCAGAAGAAGCAGAAGTTGGATCTTCATGGATGCTTTGTTCTGCTGCTGCTCACTCCTGAGAACATGAACCACTAAAAAACTCTGACAGATGAGCAACATCATTGGGTGGAAACATTGTATCTATGTATTTTATCATTTTTAGTCTGTTTTATATACAGTATATTTTTTTTTAAATAATAAAACCCTGAAGTGACAGAACCACATCAGTTTAGTGTCTTTGTTCTCGTTTCTGACCAGATTTGCAGTTGGGGTTCTAACTGCTGACAAGAGGAGGTGTAGATATTTTATCAGCTCCTAGAACCAAACAGAACTTTTGAGACATATTATAATGAGGAGCTTTGAGTCTTTGCAGGTTTGCACATTTTCTTTTTCCTAGGAGGGGCCAGGCAAAAAATAATTGAGAAGCACTGGTCTAGTGGGTCTAGATGACCCCATTCCCAAAATTAAAGTGCCTAGAAAAGCACAAGGGTTACAATACTGGGGTAATGTAACCAAAACCATTCCAAACTTTCGATGTTATCGCTGTTCTTCTCTGCAAATCAGACTCTACACACGTATGTTCCAGTCTTCAACTTTCAATTTCTTCGGGACCACGGACAAATAAAATAACGTAAAAAAATATATTACATTAAGTAACTTGCCAGCTTTCTATGAATAATGATTCCACATCAACCACACATTTCTACAAACCACAAATTATCTTTTACCTAAAGCTTTAAACGCAGTAAAGATCTGTAATCCTGTTTGAGACTTTCAGTACAGTTTTTAAATAAACTTTAAAGCTTTGAATAAACATTTAACTTTTGACCGTATTGTTTTGCTTCATGTGGAAAGTCTTTTAGAGGAGAATATTTGATTTTAATGAGGATGAATTCATAATGGAGAATGAAAGAACAAAACACCTGAATGACAAACTCTCAGACTTTTCTGAAATGTATTGATATCCTGGGGTTGGATGTACGTTACTTTCATGTTGGATATCAGAGCGTCGTCAGAATAGAGTCTAGATCAGATCAGTGATGTTTCCATGAAAAGGTCTTCAGACTTTACTCCATGTCTTCTGAGCTTCCTATGAAATCTGATCCTGAAGGACTTCATGGAACTTTCAGACCAACGTGACAAGTTCATGTCAGCCACAGAGAGACAAACAAACCTGTTCGGACTTGAACATCTGACAGAGATGTAGATCTACATTAAACCATCACTGTAACAAAGAAAACACTACTGCGCACTCCTATTCTAACACTTTGAGACAGTTCTCTCTTTATTTTTGACATCAGCTGCTCATTGAGTAGACTGTGCGAATGCTAATCACTACTACTGACCACTTTTGGTCATCCAGCCGTGGTTGGGGGGACAGTCAGGGGCGTGAGTCGAGCCGGAGACAGGAACCACAGCCAGGTGTAGGAGCAGGAGCAGAGAGGAGGTACACAGTCAGGAACAGGAGCACGGATGGGCCAACTGGAGTCTGGAAGCACTCCCACTCCCCAGGAGGGGAGAGGGAAAGAGGGACAATACATGAATCGTACTGCACCAAACAGAGGCATGGAGAACTAAATGATAAATGATGATCACAGATAGAGAAGAGAGGAAGTGTAGAGGTAGATGAGAAAAGAAAAGTATTGGAAAAGGACAGAAAAGAGGACAGAGCCCCAGAGCACCATAGTTACCCCAGCTTCAACTTCTAGCAGCCTTTTAAAACAAATAGTTATTGTTATTAAGTTTAATTTAAACACATTAACATTAAGTTAAATAATCTCTGAATACTAACTAGTCTGACAATAATCCTGTCCACAGAGGAATGTTTTCAGTCTAACTTTGAATGTAGAAACTGAATCTGCCTCTCTTCCATGAGCTGGGAGTTTATTCCATAAAACAGGGGCTTGGTGGCTAAACGCTCTACCTCCAACTGTACTTTTACTAACTCTAGGAACCACAAGCAGTCCTGCATTTAGTGAGTGAAGTGTTCTGATTGGATGGTAAGGGACTATGAGGTCATTAATGTAGGATGGGGCCATTCCATGTAAGGCTTTATAGGTTAACAGGAGGATCTTGAACTTAATTCTAGAATCATCTGGGAGCCAATGGAGGTAAACTAACACAGGAGTGATGTGATCTCTTCTGCTAGTTCCTGCTAACAATCTAGCTGCTGCGTTCTGAACAAGCTGGAGACTTCTTAAGGAACTCTTAGGACACGCTGCTAACAAGGAGTTACAGTAATCCAGCCTCGACGTAACAAATGCATGGATGAGTTTTTCAGCATCACTCTTAGAAAGTAGATTTCTGATCTTAGCAATGTTCCGCAGGTGAAAAAATGCAGTTCTACACGCCTTCATCAGGAAGTGTCGTGTGGAGCAACCAGGTCACTGGTCTTTATAGTTTCAGCATTGACAGGGTTCCAGGGATGATTTTGGTTTATTGCTTCAACAAGATGAAACCTCACTTGGTAGACCTTCCCTGGGGGGTTGAGGAATTTGATTACCTGGTGGTCAGAACACACCCCCATCTAAAAAAGTAGGACCATGACCCTAGTCGTGTTTCTGTCCTGGACTGCTAAGCGTTACAGTAGACCTGTGTCAACCAAGACAGCCCTGCAGTTTCCAGAGACTTAAGGTAGTCAGGGTGGTCTTCACCCACCCCAGCACCTTGCAACTGTAGACCTCAATGACTATGTGTCGAGTTATTTCTCTTCATTTTCAACGCTGCCCAACTCGAATGGCTCAGGAGACAACGGAGGACGCTGGACAACTCCACTCATTTTAACTTCTCTTTATTTTCAACAAAGAATGGATGAGAGCTTGATAACCTTGAAATCAAACAGAAAATAATTAAACAGATATCAGAAATGTTTGTCAAAAATGTAGTTATTTTAAACTTTTGCAGATATTGTGTGGTTTAACTATTTCACTTGTTTAATAATGTTCCCACAAATATCAAAATATAAATGAAATTGAAATAAACATACCAATGGCGTCACCGAAGTCATCCAAGCATTGAAATGTTTGTTACTCAGCTCACCATGACTGCCAGACAAAAACACCCACCTGCACACTGTCACCTGGTTAAATACCTCTTCCCATCTACCTACCTGGTAGGTTGGGATTCACATTTTCCTTATACTGCCCCCTGCAGCTGTGGAGTTGATCCTACTTGGAACAATCATCCAAATCAATGTTCAGGAGCAAAATAAAGAAAATAGAAGACAAAAAGGCAGAATAAACAAATCTTAACACTATGAGTGATGGACAGTCCTACTATCAGACTGAGCCGCTGCATCCTGACTCTCCTCTGCAGTGTTTTCTTCTTCTGAAGCCTGCGGTGCAGCTGTGTTTGTTCAGGAGAAGAACACGGTGATAGACAGTTGTTGTCGCTCTTTTTCTATGGGATTTAGAGAAAATCGAAATTGCAAGAGAATTTGCACGTATGTGATGTAAATTTGGCGAGCTGTTTTACGTACGTGTACATATTAAACTGCAACATTATTGACGCACAGGTAGAGAAGAAGCGGACTGACTTTTTAGCCAATCAGAATGCAGAACACAATGCACGATGCAAATCCGTGAAGTAGCAAAACCGTGAAAAGTAAACCGTGTTATAGCGAGGGATCACTGTAGTCAGAAAATCGGATATGGGCATCAAGGCCTGCAGTGGAAATGCAGCCTTACATACCCCAATAGGCTGGATACTCCAAACTGCCGTTGGGCCGGACCACAGTCAGTGACCAACCCTATCCAAAGGTGCAGAGACACAATCAACTCTTTCATCTGCAGGAACTCATGTGAGCAACTCCAGAATCACAGAGTCCAGCCCATGTGTTATGGTGAACTATATTAATTCTTGACCCCTGGCCCAAAAAGCCAGATTCCACATCAGGAGACTGGGTCGCCATGAAACCACCTTTGACTGACACCCAAACCACTTTACAGTAGCACATGGCTTGTACGAGCTCTCCTGCAGGTGGTGGGAAAAGAAAGTAGTGACCCCCAGTCCTCTCTTTGGGTTGACGTTGCCTTGGCCCCCAACACTCTCCTGCAAGCATCAACCCCAGACCTGACTCCAGGGTGGGGCTTTAATACCACCAATCCAGGCAGTATAACTTATCTTTACTTTTGTTCTAAACTGCTGTTTGTTGGACTCGTCTTCTGTCTTGAAGAGTCTACTAGAAGCCTTTTAGCACCTAACTGCTAAAACCACTCAATTTCCCCACCTCCTTCACTTGTTTAAGGTGGTGCTTCACAGAGAGGGGGAGACAAATTAATGTGTGAATCACGGGGGAGGGGGGTTTTCTGTGAACAGACAAACAAATACAGAAAGACACTGAAATATACTAGATATGATTTACTCTAACAAATGAAATGAATAGACTAAATATAATCATCATGTGTCAAAGTAGCTGTAAATCAAAGTTCATAGAGGAACCACAAGTTTGACTTCTGCTCCTTCAGAAATCAGGAAGTAGAGTCACACATGTTGGAACTGTGACCAGTTTCTGGGATTCTAGTTTAGGATTATGGATCACAGACTCCTCACTGAACCGTCCTGGAAGTCTCTGCCTCTGCAGACCTCTGTCTTAGGTGGTTCAGTCTCCTGTAGGGGCCCTGATGATGGATCAACACTAGACAGACTGTGTCAGTTAGACAACTCCTTCTGAGAAACGTGCAATGATGTTTGAGGGGCTTTCCAAAAGGGTTTGGGTCAAAAAGACCCCAAAGGTTTTGTCAGAATACATAACATGATTCTTTTACCTGATTAGGTTTGGTGGGAGGGCAGACACTGGAGCCTGTTTAGAAAGTTGTTGCAGTTTGCAGAAAGACCAAACTTCCTAACTGTACACCATGTATAGTTTGTAAGAGGAATATTAAAGATTTTAATGAGCAAGCTTTTTATCATGAATTGTCATTAGTTAAATGGGTAAATATTGGTTAACTGCCAGACGTAGAGCTAGCTTGGACATTTTTTAAGGAAAGCTTTTTACAAATCGTAAATAAACATGCTCCTTTACAAAAATTTAGAATTAAGGGACGTGAAAATCCCTGGTTTTCACAGGCACTTGCCAGCTGTGGCCGCAGCTGTGGCACTCGCAGATATTATATATGGGCGTAATAGAGCATGGAACAAGGCAAGACAAACGGATTCTTCCTCTGATTGGTCTGTTTTTAAACAGCTTAGGAAGAAAGTGTACTTCTCTTATAAAAAAAAGGCCAAATCTGAATATTTTTGTCTGTCACTACTGAGAACCTTAATAACCCACAGAAATTCTCTCTCTGTGACTAAAATGACTCAATCCCTTCCTACTTCTGTTGTTAAAGATTCTGTCATAGTTAATGATAAGACTGAAGTCCTGGATTGCTTCAATTAGCGTTTTTTATCATCAGGTTCCTTGTTTGATTCTGCAGGAAAGTCCCCAACAAACTCCTGCACAGAACCCCCTGTTTTCTGGGGATCCATTTAACTTTGTACCTTTTACAGTGCATGAAGTGCATAAAGCTTTAAAGGCATTCACAGAATCACAGAAAACCTCCAGGGCCAGACTTAATGGAGCCTTACTTTTTTTAAACTGGCAGCAGCTTTTATTGCAGAACCACCTACAATTCTTTTTAATCTTTCCACCAAAGTAAAGAAATTCCATCAGTTTGGAAATCAGCTTTTGTTTTGCCTTTATTAAAAGGAGGTGATCCATCCGTGCTGACTAACTATAGGCCAATATCACATTTATGTTTTATCCAAAACTCTGGAATCTTTAGTCTGTGACCAGTTGAAAGAGTTCCTTAACTCCAATAGCATTCTTTCTATATTTCAATCGGGTTTTAGAAAAAAGCACAGTACCATTAAGGTGATAAATGACATTATAGTGGCACTTGATAAGAAACTGTACTGTGCATCACTTTTTATCGATTTGTCAAAAGCTTTTGACACAGTTGACCATGCTGTTTTAAAAAGCAGACTACTCAGCCTTGGATGGAAATGTCATAGAGTTGGTCCATGAGTACAAGTACCTTGGTGTCTGGTTTGACGACTCCCTCACCTTTAAACCTCATATAGAAAAACTTGTAAAAAAACTCAAACTTAAACTTGGCTTTTTTTTCCGTAACAAGTTTAGTTTTTCTTTTGCTGCAACTTTTTTTTATCTGTGCTGGATTATGGTGATATTCTGTATATGAATGCCTCATCTTCATGTCTCAAAGAGGTTGACACCATGTATCGTGCTTCCCTGAGGTTCATTACCAACTGTAGATCCATGACGCATCATTGTGACCTGTATACGAGAGTACAATGGCCGCCTCTGGCCACTAGGAGGCAGGACATTGGTACACTTTGATCTACAAGGCCTTGCTTGGATTACTGCCTCCCTACATTTGTTCTTTAATCACAAGGAGAAGTGTGGAATCTCCCTCCTTCCGATCTAAAGTCCAGTTGTTGTTTTCTGTTCCATTTGCTGCACAGAGCTGGGAAAAGTCTTTGTCCACTCTGCTTCTTTTGCTTGGAATATGCTGCAGAAAGACTGGAAACTAACTGAACGGGTATCTTTAAATGTTTTTAAGAACAAGCTCAAAGCATCAGAAGCTGAAACAATAATGTGCAACTGCTTTTATGATGTATGTGGTTTTAATAACGTTGGTTTTTATGTATTTTATGTATTGCAATGTGCTGCCTCTTGGCCAGGACTCCCTTGGAAAAGAGGTAATTAATCTCAATGGGACTTTCCTGGTTAAATAAAGGTTAAATATGTCTATGAAGACTCTCATTCATCCAGGTTGGTTCCATTGTAGTAGGTTTAGGGGATGTCATCTGGACTTGGTTTTTAAAGTTAAAAGACGTTTCGCCTCTTATCCAAGAGGCTTTGTCAATTCTGAATTTGCTGGTCTAAGAGCTGGTATATATGCGCTCATGGGGGAGGAGTCAGACCTGAAACTGGAGCCCAGGAGGTGCCCACAAGCTCTGACGGAAAGAAGAAGGAAGAGCAACATATCCACCAAGCCCTCCAAACCTGTGGATATCCCAAGTGGGCATTCACCAGATCCCAACATACAAGAAAACAAGACAAGAAGGAACAAGAGCCGAAAGGGAACAGTATTTCAATTCCTTATATCTCAGGCCTGTCTGAAAAACTTAAAAGGATTTTCAAACAACATAACATCCCAGTTCATCTCAAACCAGTCAATACCCTCAGACAAAAACTGGTTCATCCAAAGGACAAAATTCCCAGCTTCAAACAGAGTAATGTTGTGTACTCTATCCACTGCAAAGAGAACTGCAATGAACAATATATAGGAGAAACCAAACAACCTCTACACAAGCGGCTTTACCAACATCGCAGAGCCAACCCAAGTGGACCTGAGTCTGCAGAAACCACCACCTGAAGGCCACAAACCACTCATTGAGGACAGTGAAGTCTGAATTCTAGCCAGAGAGAAAGGATGGTTTGAGCGAGGAGTGAAAGAAGCCATCTTTGTCAAGAAGGATAAACCTTCTCTTAATAAGAACGGTGGTCTCAGGTTTATTCTTCCATCCATCTACGGCAGTGTTTTGAAACCTAAACAAACCAGACCAGTTCCACCTGAGTCGTTAACCGCTGAAAGAGATGACCAACTTGGAGAGTGAGTCACTGGCTCCCCAACCCCCAGCTGAGGACAAAGGACTATTAACGACCCGAAACCAGTTTGGCTATGTGGACAATACCTCCAGTTTCAGGTCTGACTCCTCCCCCATGAGCGCATATATACCAGCTCTTAGACCAGCTAATTCAGAATTGACAAAGCCTCTTGGATAAGAGGTGAAACATCTTCCAACTTTAAAACCAAGTCCAGATGACATCCCCTAAACCTACTACACTAAAGGTTAAATAAAAAATAAAAATAAAAGAAAGACAAAGTTGATGACTTTCATGGGGTCGGGGCTCCTTTTTCCTACTCTTCAGGTTTTATTTTTACATTTGATTCTCTGTTTGAAGGTGAATATTTTCCTTTAGCATAAATTCTTGAGCACATATCTTTCTCTTAAATAGACCATGTTTCGTTTCTTCAGTGCAGGTGAAGTTGTGAAACCTGAGCGTTCAGGTTCCTGCAGGTCTCCACCACCAGCAGCTCTGGTCTCCCCCTTCAGTCCTGCAGCATCAGTTATTCAGACCTTCAGAGGAAACCTCCTCCTCTTCTTCTTTTTCCCGCTTTCGTCTCTGTTGACCTTGGACTCCCTCAATGGCTCCTTTGCAGATTTTTCTACACACTTCAGCAAACATCTCAGCCTCCTTCAAACGTCTTAACAGTATCTTGTTCTCTCCAGCTTTGGGTTTCATCCAGACCACAATCATTGCACAAACACTGGTGTCAGACACACGTGCACATAGTCTATGCATGCTCTCCAGCTGCAGACCAATGGACTTTGTTGTTTGTGGTTGTGCATGTCTGTTGATGCAGAGGCGTTGATGTAAAGGTGCATCTGGTTTAGCAGAAGTGTTTCCCACAGAGACGTGTGGGTAACACTTCTGACTGCAAAGCTTCCTGACCAGAAGAACCAGCTCAGAGACTCTGAACTGCCAGCTTTATTCATCTCAGGACAACCTTTTACAACAAGATCAACCAAGTCTGTTTCAATAAAGATTTTAGGATTCAAATAAAGACATCCTCACATTAAAAACAGTTCTGGTTTCAGGTTCTGAGAGGATCCACTTGAGTCCAGAAGCTTCTAAAATGAGACAACTATCTCAGTGAAGAGTAGATGACAACTGGATCTGATGGAGGATCTGAAAACACACACAGACATGCACGCACACATGCACGCACACATGCACGCACACATGCACGCACACATGCACGCACACATGCACGCACACACACACACACACACAGTAGAATTTAATGAACCTTCATCACTTTAGCTCAGGCATGTCCAAAGTCCGGACTGTGGTCAAATTCCACCAGTCTTCCTGTCATAGATTCAATAATATGTGCCCCCCACCCCACGTGCCCTTTCTAAGATCTGTATGTAGATTTCTTAAATGTGATTGGTTAAAGTAAGTTTTAGTCTTAGTAAAGCTGTGGCAGCTCTGTCAGTGATGCTTTCTAGCTGTAAATAAAAAAGGAAAGTAGACAGTGAGGACCATCACTACCAGGACTAGAGGACACTGATGAGATTTCTGTCAGTGAAACATGAAAGACCTGTTTCTGCCTGATGTGAACAGAGACTGTAGCTGCTTTCAGCGATTTAAAAGAGACACGACCAGATGAGACATGCTAACTGCTACAAGCTAACTAGGAGTTAATCATGTGAAAAACTGACAAACTCACAAACACATTTAGATGTATTCGTGTTCTATGTGAAGTATGGCCATTGCAGTAAAATGTTCACTAAAGTTCCACTCTATCATCTTCTGATCTGTTTTCCAGTGGTCTGATGATGATGTTTTTAGCCAAAATCCAAAAACCTCTGCCGTTTTCTAGGACATAGTTTCTGCAGAGCAGCAGGAGCTCATTAGAAATTCACCTCTGCGTTGTGGGCGGGACTGTTGGTGCAGAGTCAGTTTACCCCTACTTCCTATGATCACTTTATTTACTCTCTCTACTGCTCTCTAAGCTAAAAATAGTGGTAAAACAAAAATGGCAGCAATATATTGTTGCAGTTTTTGTCCACCCCTACTGTTACATGAGGTGGGAGGGGCTGTGAGATAGCTGAAGAGAGTGTGAGCAGATGGATGATGGGGAGTAGGGGTGGGCTTACTTCACATCAGGAGTCCCGCTCAATAGATCAGAAGATGATCTGAGTCGGACTGGAAATCTATCTGCATTTATTGTTATTAAAATAGTCCAAAGAGTGTCAGACCGGATGGTTGACCCTGTTGTTAGACGTTGGGACATTCCTGCTTCATCTGGTTGGATGAAGAAACTTGGAGCCTCAGAAAGGAAGCAGATTCAGCTCAGATGGACTGAAGAACAGAGAATTTCAGTCAGGAAGGAATCTGGTTCTCCTGCAGAACTATTTCCAGATTTGTTTCCACACATGGTTCCAAACTCTCATCAGTGTGTTCAGCTCAGACTGCTCTGTTTGTGACAGTCACGTGGTCGGACCTGTGTTCAGATGAAGCCAGATCAACCACAGATCTGCAGTTTCCTCTCAGAAAACCACAAACAGTCCCGTCTGTGAGGCTGAAATAGACTGCAGAGAAGATTCTCAGCTTCAGGGCTTGGAGAGAAGCTTCAGAAAGAATCAAACCTCACTGTGATCATGTCTGAGGGATCAATGTGGGACTTCTGCTGACACTAAAGTTGATGCTTTTATTCTGGAGGGTCAGCTGAGTTCAGGTTTAAGACCAAAACTCTGCTGATCTGTGGTTCACTCCCTGTTCTTCATGGTCTTCACTGAGATTACAGCAGACATCATGAAGTCCAGAAAACTGATCAGGAGAATCCAGAACGATGGAGAACTGATGGAGAACTCAGGCTGTATGGAGCTGAGCTCCACCCTCCACATGAGTAGAGACTCACTGGCAAGAGAAACCATCTGACTTTCTCCCACGAGAACCATAACTGACCAATGATTGGATGTTCAATCAAAGCCATGGGGAGCTTCTGACTCCTGAACACAGTTTGGTCCCAAAAAAACAGGAATTCACAAATGTCTTTTCCCTTATATCTGGAATCCTCTGAGTGACAGAAGCTGATGGTTCATCAGAACTTCAGGTTCAGACCAAAGAACCTGATCCTCAAGGAGGAAAACCTACCTCTGCTGGATTGTCGTGGAGAACCGTGTAAAATGCTGACGGTGCTGTAAGTGACGTCTTCAGGAGGAGGTTCTTCTGCAACAGCAAAGAAGAACCAACAGGAAGTGAACCTTAGAGGTTCTGTAACTCTGTTCAACACTCTGTGGTCTCAGAGAACATCTACACATGGAGAACATCTGAGATGAAGCAGAACAGGAGCTCATTGGTCCATTCATCAACTAACTGTGTTCTGTTCAGCTGTCTGGATGATGATGATGATGATGAGGATGATGAGGATGATGATGATGATGATGATGATGAGGATGATGAAGATGATGATGATGATGATGATGATAGAAACCTCAAACAGAGGTCCAGACCTTCTTCTACTAGAATCTAGAAAAATTCTTCTGCCTAGTCCTTCTCTATCCAGGGGTTCTGGTAAATCCTGTTCTTTAACAGGAACCATCAAACTTTAGGAATCAGTTTGAGATGTTCTCAAAGATCCTCAGTGGATCAGATGATGAAAACATCTGTAATCATTCAGACACTCAAACCCTTTGAGACATTCAGCAGATTTTTCAGGGACAGAAGACGAAGATTTGAGAATTTTTGAAGAAAAAGATAAAAAAAGGTTCAAAGTTTAGATGATGATGTTTTCTTCTTACCTTCAGATTTCTTCTGAAGACATTTCCACTTTATTACAAGTAAAGACAGCAGGAGAACCGCAGAACCAACACACACAGCAGGTAACCATGCATGGAGGGGAGGAGGAGGAGGAGGAGGAGGAGGAGCAGAGGATGATGAAGGAGCAGAGGTGGTTGTGGGTTTCTCTGAAACAGAGAATAATGATGATGATGATGATGATGATGAAGAGCAGAGAGGCTGCAGAACCTGATCGGGTCCCTGAAGGAGCTCCTCACCTGAGACAGAGATCCAGCTGGATGGAGACTCTCCATGAGCGCTGATGAGACACTTGTAGAGACCTTCATCAGACCTGGAAACATGCTGGAGGGTCATGTGACCTGTAGGCTCAGTCCTGATGAGGGAGCCATCTTTATAGAAAGCAGCTGAGGGGGAGGAGGGAGTGGTCTGTGATTGACAGTTCAGAGTGAGGTCATGACCCTCCATCACAGGGAGGACAGGACTCTGCAGGATCACTGATGCACCTCAACACAGAGACAAAGCATTTCATCCATCTGCACACAGCTGCAGCAACACTAACTCCACAGTCTGATCTTACCAGAGACACTGATGTTCACGCTGATGCTGGAGGCTCCTCCCCCTCTGGACTCACACCAGTACACACCACTGTCTGATGGAAGAAGATAACTGATCTCACAGGAGGAGTTATCTGGTAGTCTTTGTCCAGATCCACACAGAGTCCTGGTTCCTTTGCTGGTGTTTCTCCTCAGAGTCCATCCTGCAGAGCTGTGGTCCTCACACTTCAGAGTCACTGATTCTCCTCTAAAGAACTGAGATCTGCTGGGACTCACAGTCAGACCAACTGCAGAGATATTGAACGTTTGTGATGTTTTTAAACAAAGAAAACATTCATTTGAATACTCATTTATGAACTTGTAACTATGATCAAGTCAATCTCTTCCAGTCTTTTTTACAACTTGTAACTGTCATCAATCATTAAAACTGTGACTCACTTTGGTTTGATCTGCAGCAAAACAAAAGCATCAGACCTGAAGAGAAAAAACACGATTGGATTAAAAACAGACACCAGAACAGTGAAGAAAATAGAAAAACTATTTTAAAAACAAAGCACACGTGAACATGTTCATTTTTTCTGCAATAATATTTTTTCATGTGAGTACTCTCACAGGAAAGTCTATGCCAGGGTTCTGGAGAGGAGAGTCCGTCCGATAGTCCAACCTCGAATTCAGGAACAACAGTTCGGTTTCCTTTCTGGTCGTGGAACAGTGGACCAGCTCTACACCCCATTTAGGGTGCTGGAGATATTGGGAGAGTTCGCTTTTCCCATCTAAATGTGTTTTGTGGATTTGGAGAAGGCGTTCAACCGCGTCCCCCGTGGTATCCTGTGGAGGAGAGTCCTCTGGGAGTATGGGATCCGGGGAGCCTTAATAAGGGCTGTCCAGTATGACCGGAGTAGGAGCTTGGTTCACATAGCCGGCAGTAAGTCAGACCTGCTCCCAGTGCATGTAGACTCCGGCAGGGCTGCCCTTTATCATCGGTTCTGTTCATAGTTTTTATGGACAGAATTTCTCGGAGCAGCCAGGGGAAGGAGGAGATCTGGTTTGGGGACCACAGGATTTCCTCTCTGCTCTTTGCAGATGATGTTGTCCTGTTGACTTAATCGAGCCAGGACCTCCAGCGTGCATTGGGGCGGTTTGCGGCCGAGTGTGAAGCGGCTGGGATGAGGGTCAGCACCGCTAAATCTGAGGCCATGGTCCTTGACCGGAGAAAGGTAGTCTGCCATCTCTCGGTGGGTGGAGTGTCCCTGCCCCAGGTGGAGGAGTGTAACCCTGGTCTATCCTAGGCACTTTAACGTTGGGAGTTGGGTCATCTAGACCCACTAGACAGTGGGGTCATCTAGACCCACTAGTCAGAGCTCTGAACCTTTTTTCTTCAATGATTTGTGATCTTCACTGGTGTCCATGGATTACATGAAATCTTTCCACCTTTATCCACCTTTGTCATGGTAGGAGAACACCTCAATGGAAGGGGGGGGGGGGTCATCTAAGATAGCACAAGGGTTAAACACCTTGGGGTCTTGTTCACGAGTGAGGGAAGACCAGAGCGTGAGATTGACAGACGGATCGGAGCGGCGTCCGTAGTTCTGCAGTCGCTGTATCCGTCCGTTGTGGTGAAGAGAGAGCTGAGCCAGAAAGCAAAGCTCTCAATTTACTGGTCAATCTTTGTTCCAACACTCACCTATGGTCATGAGCTATGGGTCATGACACAAAGAACCAGGTCCTGAATACAAGTGGCTGAAATGATCTTCCTCCATGGGGGAGCTGGAGGAAGTGGGAGGGGAGAGGGAAGTCTGGGCATCTCTGCTTAGACTGCTGCCTGAAATTTTTTAATTTGTACTGTGAGAATAAATAGGGGCTGACATACATTCATTTAATATATAACACCCCTCTCACCCTCCGTGGGTGGTTTCTCCTCCAAGCTGGGGTCCTCTACCAGAGGCCTGGGAGCTTGAGGGTCCTGCAGTATCTTAGCTGTTCCTGTTCTTTTCTGGACTGAGAGGTCTGAGGTCTTTCCAGGTATCTGTTGTAGCCACTCCTCCAGCTTGGGGGTTACTGCCCCGAGTGCTCCAATTACCACAGGCACCACTGTCACCTTCACTTTCCAGGCTTTCTCCAGTTCTTCTCTGAGTCCCTGGTATTTCTCCAGTTTCTCATGTTCCTTCTTCCTGATGTTCCCATCGCTTGGCACTGCCACATCCACCACAACGGCTTTCCTCTGTTCTTTATCCACCACTACGATGTCTGGTTGGTTCTCCATTACCATCCTATCAGTCTGGATCTGGAAGTCCCACAGGATCTTTGCCCTCTCATTCTCTACCACCTTCAGAGGTGTTTCCCATTTTGACTTTGTCCTACCTAGATTTTACAAACCATAGCACAAAATGTCCTGCCTTTGAAATGATCCTACATATGAAAAAAATGCACCATTTGGATCTTAGATTCGATTCGATTCGATTCAATTCGATTGGATTGGATAAACTTTAATCATCCCACCATGGGGAAATTCTCTTATCTTCAGCAGCAAAAAAGACATTCAGAAATATAAACAGCAAAGGAATTGGTATACCCAGAGGATAAAGTGACCTTCAAAACAAAATTATAGGTACTCTATGACAAAGTAAATTAAACTTAAACAAAAAGAAATACATAAAAATACACAGCAAAAGCAACCGTTAAAGAATAAAAAACAACTGAAAAACAACGACAACAACAGTTTGTAAAAATAAATAAAATAAGTCAATGAAATAAACAAAACACCAATAAACCCTGGGACCGCAGTGTGTCAACTTAACACAGTGTTGTACAGTCTGTGGGGGGGAATGACCTGCAGTAGCTCCTTCTTGCACTGTGGGGGCAACAGTCTTGTGCTGAAGGAGCTGGTCAGCGCCTCTACAGTTTGGTGCAGGGGGTGGGAGGGGTTATCCATGATGGATGTTAGCTTAGCCAACATCCTCCTGTCCCCCACCTCCTCCATGGACTCCAGTGTGCAGCCCAGGACAGAGCCGGCCTTCCTAACCAGCTTGTTAAGCCTCTTCAAGTCTCTGCCTGCACTGCCACCCGCCGAGCACACAACTCCATAAAGGACTGAGGGCCCCACAGTCTCATAAAAGTTCCTCAGCAGTTGTCTGCACCAAAAGATCTCAGTCTCCTCAGCAGGTGCATAGGGGTTATGCATTTAATGGATTCTCAATATGCATGTACATTGTATTACAGAAATATGCTTGATTCCTGCCTTAAATAATAAATAATGTACAGAGTTTACCAGTAGGCCTGTTTTTGACTTAAGTCTCTGTTTTCTGTCTGTACTGGAGTGTTTATTGAACCACAACACCTGCAATGCAGACTAGACAAAAGCACACCATTCTGATGACGTATCTAGTATGTTTACATCTTCCCTCACTGAATAATAAAAAGGCCTTTTTGCCTTGAGGACAGAGAGAGCGGACAGCCACAGAGCCTAACAGGTCGTGTTTCTCCACCTTCCCCCTTTTGGAAAAGGTTTGAACATTCATGCAGACTCATGTGTGTCTTTACATTTCTGCACTTTTCCTTTTTGGACGTCCTGAACCATCTGAATCTGTGAAGGCAAAACAGGAGGCGAACAATTTGGAGGCACGGAAAGGGGGTTGAGGACGTTTTTTTTTTAAATTTGGCCTGGATGAAGGGTCTCTCACGAGTCGACTGACAACATGGGTGCACCCTACAAAGGTAAGCAGAAACCTGTCAATCAAATTCTGCATTTGGGCGTGGCCAAATCAAGTGACTGATGTCCACAAAGTGAGTAACTCAATAAATTGTAGAATTGTGCATTTAGGAAAACTAGAGTTCTGTCACGGTGCCTCTGTCAGCTCACCTCCCCCTTCCCAACTCTCTCTGCTCTGCTGATTGGAACCAGCTGCCCATCATCAACTCATCACCTGCCGGCCTTCATAAGGATATCCACCCCCGCATCCATTGCCAGTTCGTTATACACTCTCCGATGTCTGGCCTTTTAGTCAAAGTTAAGAAATTCTTGTTTGGCTCTCTACTTACCAAGCCTTGTACCTACCTTCAGGTTCCATTCCACGGGTCACGTTGGTTCCTCCTCATCAAGAGCTCCACGCATCGCTCCTTCTGGTCCCGTTGTTCTCAGCGTCCACGCCTCGCTCCTTCTGGTGTCGTTATGTCCTCAGTGCCACGCTCAGGCCTCGCCGCCATCAGCCTCTGGGATGTCAGCGTCATTCAACAAAGGATCGACTTACCAAGCTCTACAAGAAACTCTGTACTTTCTTGGAAAATAAAATAATTTCCAAGACTTCCTGGTTCCGGTTTCCGGTTTTCAGCTACTGGGTCTGCTACGTCTTTGACGTCATGACAAGTTCTTTGTGAAAACTGAAGTTGAAGTATACAGAATAAAAGTGAAGTGAAGTTTAAGAATAAAAGTTTAAATTTTATGGAATAAAAGAAATTAGTGACTAATAGTCCTTGAGTGTGGTAACTCCAACAGTCCTTCGACGGGAGGCTGGTTAACTGGGTTCGTAGCCTGGGGAGTTAAGGACCCCCGAATTCCGAATTGGCAAGTCTCAAGAAACAATGGAACAAAGTTGAGAGGCTTTTGTAAAAATCGCAAAATACTGTCCGGTTTGAGCGAAAACACATTGGACAGTCTCAAGAAACAATATATGGTGAGAGACCAAACTCGCAAGAAATCTGAAGATTGAGCGAAAAAACAAATTGGCCAGTCCCTTTTGGTTGAGGGACCACAAGAAAATCAGAAGATTGAGCGCTTTAAGTTAACCATGGGTGTTTTAAATAAACGCGTATAGGCTTGGCAGTGTTGTATGTTCTGCTATGTGGTTTTGTGTGAATGAAGTGCACGGCTGTGCATGTGAGTGTGGAAGTCTGTGCTGTGAAGCAGCAGCTCTGTTGGAAACCTGACGGTGTCAACACAAGCAGGAGTCTGTTGACGTAGGAGAACAGACCTCTGGATTAGGATATAATATTCATAAATACATAACTATCATAGTTTAATTATAAATCGAATACTATATTAGCATTAGGATATAGTATTAATAACCACATAAATACTGCAGTTGAATAATGGATCCTATACTATATTGGCATTTTAAGCTTGTCAAGATATATTTATTTGATTGATTTGAAGATACTTTTAACCATTTTTAAATGTCTTAACGGTCTTGCGCCTTCTTATTTATCCAATCTTTTAGTAAAGTATGAAACCTTGTGGACCCTGAGATCCTCTGGTCTGTTACCATTCCGATTGTAAAAACCAAAACCTACCGAGAAGCATCTTTTCAGCACTATGGCCCCCGTTTATGGAACAGTCTGCCAGAGGACCTGAGAGCCGCAGAGAGCATTAATGCTTTTTAGAAAAGGCTCAAAACCCATCTTTTTAACCTGGCTTTTAGCTCATTTTTACTACTAATATTTAATGTTTATTTATTTAATGAACTTACACTAGATTTTAATGTATTACTTTAATTTTAATTTACCTTATTTCACAGTTTTAATGTTTAGTTATAGCTTTTATCAATATGTACTTTTTCCTTCTCTTTTTATTTATTTATTTATTTATTTTCTGGTGCTTCCTCAGTTGGAGCCCCTCCCTCTGGGTTGGCTGCTGTTCAGCCACTGCGGCTCTAGATGGGGACCTGCATCACCACTTAGCTGTGGTGGAGCGGTCCCCGCCTGTGATGCTGCATTTGGCTGTCTATGCGGCTGTTAACAGAGGGGGAGGCTCCAATTATCAGCGTTTCCAACATCTTGTTTCCGTGCTCGACCTGTTTCTATTTCTTGTTGGGGGTGGGAGATGTGAAAGAAGTGGGGTGTTGTGTAGGTATGGGGAGGGGGGCCCTATTTTTACTTATTTATTGATTTTGTGCTTGTTTATTTAAATTTTCTTGCTTGTTTTTATATTATTTATTTTCCTTTTTATTAATGTAAAGCACTTTGTGTTACAGTATACTGTTATATGAAAACTGCTTTATAATTAAAAATTGATTGATTGATTGATTGATTGATTGATTGATTGATTGATTGATTGATTGATTGATTGATTGATTGATTGATTGATTGATTGATTGAGTAGATAATATTGAGGGAGAATGACAGGGAAACTCATGATGATGGTTGGGGTCCAGATGGACCAGAGAGGAGTGTGGGGGGGCAGTTTTTAGCAGGATTAAATGGTGGTCTCTGCTGGAGGTGTGATGGCAAAGTGCAGAACATGTGATGAGGTGAACTATTACTGGTCTGTAGAAATTCCATCTGGACTTCCACAGCATTCCAGAAAATCTGTTGGATAAAACATCAATGAGGGTCACATGACATGAAAATAAAATCAAAAGCTGGAAGACACAGACAGAATGGAAACTCTGCTGGAAAGGAGGAGCAGCCGATGTCTGAACCAACGGGGACAACTTTAATCCTAAAGTGTTTGATAAAACTGTCCTCTTTATAGTCTGATGTTGGGAAATTCTAAATTAGAATAGGAATGTTTGTAATGTTATTTTGTAAAGGAGTGGAGGATTGAGGTTTTGCACAGAAAAGAAGGTGCAGCTGCACGTTCCCGCGTAGGTCTGCTGGTGGAGCGGGCGCACGGACAGAGTTTGTGTGTGTGTGTGTGTGTGTGTGGAAAAAAAATAACGACAAATGGGGGAGGACATGAAAGTCAATACTAGTTACATACTAACAGACTCATTTTAGTGAAATAGCTAATTTTGTTTAAGGGTTAAGATACTTAAGTGTTGTGTTGTGTATTTTGTGCTTTTATAGAAGTTTTTATTGTGTTTAAAGTTATGGATATTTATCCTTTGCTTTGTCTGTGTTTTAAAAAACCATTTGTAGTTGGGTGTGTGAATTGTGTGTGTGTGTAGTTGGAGTTGTGTTGGTGACATGGCTAAAGGTATATAAAGAGCAGTAGGGGCTCTGGGGACAGCAGGAGGTCAGAGGTCATTGGGGAACCAGCGTATGCAGGCGCAAATGAAACACAGCAAGGAGGATCTGATGACGTCTGACAGGACAGAGCAGTGAAGAAAGACAACATCTTCCCTCTGGGGGGGTCAGAAAAAGCTGTGACAAAGCAGGTTGGTGTAGGTCAGGGGTCGGCAACCCAAAATGTTGAAAGAGCCCAATTAGACGAAAAAAACAAAAAACAAATATGTCTGGAGCAGCAAAATATTAAAGCCCTATTTAAGCCTCATAATGAAGGGAACACATGCAAAATGTATCAATATTAGCTATATTAGCCTACTATCGAAATGACTAAGTTGCTTTAAAATACATAATGAGCATTATTAACAATTAAATGTTTATTTGCCCTGCAGTGCAAGTTTAACTTCATTTCAATATTGAAACGGCCCAGCCGGGAAGTCACTTTTGCAGGGAAGTTAAAACCAAACTGCCAGCGTAGAAGCTTCATTGGAGAGCAGTCCGTGCCCCAAACACCACTAGACCTTGAACAGTCTCAAGCAGAAATAAACAGGAAGCACAGTACATTGGGTACTTTGTCAGCATAATTCCTGTTTATTCAAGCTCACATAAACAGCAAACAGCATGGACGTCACTTCAATTCACAACACTCTCACTCAAGGTTTTACCCCAAAACTCCCCACTTCCCAAGAGCCTTAGGGGCTGAAGGCGGGGCTAACCCCCGGGTCAATACAATATCAATGAATTATGTTTCATTGCTTTGATAAAATTAAAGAAATGTAATAAAGAAATCTGATTTTTGATGTCATTTTTATTTTGAGGATTCGAACAAAAGAAGGCTCCCCTGGCATATCTGAAGTTTAATTTATAAATTTGTGTTTTGTATTGTACTTTCATTTTGTACAAAAAAGTAAAAAAAAAGTACTATTGTAGTGGTGGTCATGTGCATTTTAGGTCTGTTAGCAGCAGGGGATTGTGGGACGCGGCCTCTAGATCTAATTAGGGCTCAGCAGGAGCGTTTCTGTTTGCCCACGTTTCTTTTCATATGGCAGTTTTGTTGTTCCACCTTAGTTTATTCTTCCTCTTATGTTGTTTCTTTATGTTGTACCATGAGTGTGGGAGGGGGGGAGAAGTTGATGACCCCTGTGCAATGTTCAATGTGACGTGTGTTTAAAGTAAAGAGACTTGTAATGCCAGAATGGAGACTATGCTCTCAGCTAACTGCCTGCTCCTCTCTGAAACTGCTCGGAGACGAGCCTTGTATGGGACATGGACATTTATCCAGCGCAGCCAATTGATTGACAGCTTGATTGACAGCTCAACTTCCAGACAGCTTGGCTCCAGTTTTTTTTTTTTTTTATACTTGTCCTGTCCAACAGCTGGGCAAACAGATGAGAGCTGAAGGCCTCTTGTGTTGGACATATTTTACTTTAACAACAGAGTTTATTAATCTTCAGACAAACCAGAGGAATGTCTGAATAAACCCCTTTTAGAATCCAGGACAAACTTTATTAAATTCCATCATGTTTGAAAATCTTTGGTGCTGGACCGGACGGAAAAGGAAAGGAGGGAAGAAGAGAGAGGGATGTTAGAGAGGAGGGGGGAGAGGAGGGTGATAATAGGAGGGGGGGGGGGGGGTAGAACCATGAAGCAGCCTAAAGCGGCCGTGGTGCAGTGGTAGGGTGGTCGACCCATGATCGTAAGATTGCAGGTTCGATTCCTGCCTTGCACGCCCATGTGTCAAAGTGTCCTTGGGCAAGACACTGAACCCCACCTTGCCTCTGGTGGGAGGTTGGCGCCAGTGTTCGGCAGCGGAGCCACCATTAGTGTGTGAATGTGTGTGTGAATGTGTGTGTGCATGGGTGAATGGGACTGTGACTGTAAAGCGCTTTGGGCCTTCGTAAGAGGGTAGAAAGTGCTATATAAGTATACACCATTGACCATTTACCATTAAAGCAACAACTTTACTGGATGTTTATCATTACGGTAAGATTCAAGTGTACTACAAATCTCAAAGGGCGGGGCCTGTCCACACACACATACAGATGTTATAAACACACCTGTTAACTGCAAAGATGTCCACATGTCAACATGAACACAAAACATGCACACAATACAGATATTGTTCACACACGCATACTTATGCCTTTAAACCAACTAGTGTGAAATATTTCATTCATTCAATCATGCAAACTATTAGTGTAAAGGTGAGCTAACACCTGTGCTCAGGTGAGTGTTTATGTTCTTCTAAATGGATGGTGGAATGTGAAAAGAAGGAGGGAGAGCACCCAGCCATCCCCACACCAAGACCCCCACCGCAGCAGCAGCGGCAGCCAGAACTCCCAACGCCACCCGGCAGCAGGCAGAGAACAACCACCCCCCGGGCGATCACATCCACCACCCAGGCCAGGGCCAGCAGGACCACCACGAGGCCCCCAGAGCCAGAGAGCAGGGAGGCATGGGGGGAAGAGAGCGCCGCCCCAGCCCAACCAGGGGAGCAGCTCCAGTTTTGCCCTCTGCAAGTGACGTACCTGCTGGGCGTTAGAAAGTTTTTTCTACGCATTTCTATCAGCATTGGAAAATGTTAAGAATGTTTGTGTCTTGTTTTTCCTCCTACAGAAACCATATAAAAAACAAGACATATATTTCTCTCCCCCATCTTTTTACATTTTCAAACAATTTTTGAAAATGCTCCACTAGGAGCCACTAGGGCAGCACCAAAGAGCCGCATGCGGCTCCTGAGCCGCGGGTTGCCGACCCCCGGTCTAGGAACTTCTTATCGAACAGGATGATGGACACACAGCACACACATACATACTAAATAAAAAACAACACAAAACATGACAACACTACTATTTTGGTTAAATGGAAAGTTGCAGTATTAGGGGCTCCTAAATCTTTAATTGTACAATGGGTGATGTAATTTCTGTAGATGGATGTTTGTTAGTAACTTTTTCTGGAATCACATTGCATAGAAATGCTGTTAGTTCACACCCAGCTTTTCCAGACACACAGAGAGTTATAATAAGACTTAAAATAAATGAATAAAATAAAATAAAATAAAATAAAATAAAATAAAAGAAGAGAAGAAGATTTTGAGGTTTGGACAGACAATGATTCATTCTGTCCCCTGATGGGGCTTTCAAAAATTTTAATCAGTTATACTGTTTTGACACACATCCTAGAGATTCAGCCTCTCCTCACAGCTTCAGGTCTGCAGCCTTGAGTTCTCCAGGGAGATGCAGTCAGAGCGCTTTGTTTGGAATTTGCTGCAAATGGTGTAGAGGAGTGTCTGTGCATGCTGGTGTCATTCAATAAAAACAGAGGATACAGTGTCTGCACAGTGTTAACTGAACAACTAATGTTTCTTCAGACTAGGAGTTGGTATGATAATATGATTCAAACTAACAAACTCAAAGTAACAATGCCAAACTATAACGAATGCACCTGAAAGTGATAAACAATTGTGGCTTCAACGTTTAATGTCAAAAGGAAGACAATAAAAAGACACTCCCACCCGAAACCACGGTCAGGTTACTCGCCATAATGGTCATGAACGGACTGACCATTCCCTGATGAAGGCCTTAATTGACTGACAGCCACCTCATCTGTGAGCTCAGGGCACCACAGATGATGGGTCGGTAAATGACCCACTGATTTTTATGCTGCAAATAACATTTTGAGCGCTTCGACCATTTCTGATCCTAATCCATACCTGGCCAATCTGGCCACTCGGACTGCTGGTTCACATGCCTTGACCTCGATAATGCTTTTTCTGTCTGCCTCTACACTATGAGTGGCCGTGGTGCAACGGTTGGGTGGTCGACCCATGATCATAAGATTGTAGGTTTGATTCCTGCTTTGCACGCCCATGTGTCGAAGTGTCCTTGGGCAAGACACTGACCCCCACCTTGCCTCTGGTGGGAGGTTGGCGCCAGTGGTTGGCAGCAGGGCCGCCACCTGTGTCTGAATGTGTGTATGAATGGGTGAATGGGACAGTGACTGTAAAGCGCTTTGGACCTTCAAAAGAGGGTAGAAAGCGCTATATAAGTATACACCATTGACCATTTATTGAGTGTAGACATATTCTCATTTACGTGTGAAACCCAGCAGATGCGTTACATGTGTTTTCAACAGGGGTTCACGCTCTCTCCAGGTATTTTCAATCAGGTATTAAAGGAGGTGCTTTCTGACTGTCCCCTGGAAGCCAACGTCACTTTCATCTAGGATGTGGATAAAATTCTGATAAGAGCTGATGTTTTGTTGATGCATGTTTAGATGCTACAGGCGTAATTCTTAGACATATCAGGGTGTAAAGTTTGCAAAAATTGCAGGTGAGTAGATTTCTTAGGACATTATGTTCCAGTCAAGGACTGACGTGTCCCCTGCCCCACAGATCAGCTGTGCGTCTCATCCTGAGCCCATGAAGGTCAAAGATGTTGTCATTTTTAGGTCTGGCTGGCTGCAGCAGAAATTACGTTCCCAATTACATGGTCATGACATGACATGGTCAGACAGCAAAATAGGAGGAACCTTAAGGCAGACCTGCACTGGACTGCAGACGCTGAAACTACTTTTACTGAACTAAAATAGGCCCTGGCTGCAGCCTCTGAACTGGCAACACCAGATTATATGTAGTAGCCCATTCTTTCTTGTTTCTGGAACAGAAGATCTAGCAAACAATGTTCTGTTCCAGAGAAAAGTGGGAGGTGAAGTAATACTTATGAACCTAAGCGTTATGTTAGACAACATGGACAAGAGACATCACAAATGCACCAAACATACAGTTGGAGTAACCAAACCACTCTAGCACACAGTCATGGAACACCCATTACAAATACTGACCACACATGGAGGAGTGGTTCACATTCACACACAAAGGGATCAACATCACAGACCACATGACCACAGGAATATCACATGTGTGCTGAACAGGTGGAAAAACAGGAGATCAGGTCAGATGTGCAGTCCACAGGGAGCAAAGAGTTGTACAGATGGTTGTTGTTTCAGGCATGACAAGGATGCATTGAGATCAGCATATGCAGTAGTGGAAGATCATTTACTGGGTGGCCAGAGGCGTGGCCCACCAAGAAGGGAGACAGCAAATCAGTAATAAAATGTCTATTAACCATTACATTAAACGCCATGGTTTTCCCATAAAAGTCAGGTCTGAAAATGGAATCCATTTCAGAAACCAGGACCTCCAGAAGGTTGGAGCCCTGTTATTCCTGAAACATTTACTTGAAACGGTATAACGCCCACAGTCTCAAGGAAAGGTGGAGAGTAAATCAAACATTCAGACTAAATTGGGCAACATCTGAGCACAGACCAAATGAAATGGGGTTGGTGCTCTAACATTTGCCCTGGTGTCAATCAGATGCTCAGTAAATCATAGAGTGAGTTTGACCCACATGAGTAGCAGATAGAACATTTTACAGCGCCACAGTCACATTTTCCATGCTCAGGGAACCTCAAAAAACCCAATGTCTCACCCTGTTGATTAAAATGCTCTCCATAGTTTTGTATCAGTTTTCTGATAAAAAAGGTGTAACCACTGAGACTGACGCAGGTCCCGACTGGGTGCTGATAAAGGTCATCGAACGGAGAAGGTTGGGGGCACGTTGGACAAACCCTTCCATGTTACGGAGAGAACGTTGCATCCAGTGAGGGTCCAAGGAAAGGTGACACCTGGTTTTATTGGAGCCAGTGCCCGGCAGCAGATGAACAACAGTGACCTTTTGACACGGGTCCAGCAGGACCTCCAGGCAGAAGCTGATCCAGCTTGATCCAACTCACACAGGGGCAAAATAATCCCCGGGTCACTAGCCACAGGAGTCATTTGCTCCTAAAGTTCAACACCTCAAGAATATCATATAACCTCATATTAGGGTGAGGGGGTGGGGGGGTCTAGCCTGCGATGCACCTTGGGGGGGAGCTACTTGGCAGTGGCCCCCCTCCTATGGTTACCGTATGGAGTGGGCCCCCCCTCTTTCGGTTTTATTTGCACCTTAGACATGTAGGGCCCTTGGTAGGGGGGGTGCTTGGACATCACTGCCAGCAAGCAGCAGATGTCCTCTTAGCACCCTACCCGCCAATTTTAACCGCACCTTAGACATTTAGGGACCCTTGGTGGGGAGGGTGAGGGGACATTACTGTGAGTAATCAGGGAATGTCCTCTCTGTGCCCTACCCACCAATTTTAACTGCACCCCCCTTACTACACACACCCCTACCCCTTCAATATATACATTCCAACATAAACACACACACACGCACACACACACCCTCTCAAACACACATACACGCACACACAATTTGCAAGGAAGGTGGGACCTAGGACCATCTGTCCCCTACCCCTTCCCTGGTGGGGGGTACGGGCCCCTTGGCGACGGCAGCCGTGTCCCCTGCGTGCCGGCTTCCTGGGCCCGGCGGTGCTCTCTCCGCGCGGTGGGGGGGGTTTACATTACACCTGAGCCGGGGGTGTTCGTGTCCCTGGGGGTTGGGTCCTGGTCCTTGCCCCTGAGCGCTGGGCCCCGCCAAACTTCCAACAGTGGCCGAGCCTGGTCGGGCCATATTTACAACACCCCTTGTGGGCCCCCTTTTTTTCCCCTGGTGCTCCCCTCCTGGGCGGGGGCAGCGGGCCCCTGCCTTGCTCCTCCCTGGACCAACCGTGGGCCGGGTGGGTGGCTGCCTGGAGCGCGGAGCGGGTCTCCCTTGGGGGTTCCTGGCTCGTACCTGGGGTTGGGGCGGGGGGATGCCCGGAACTCCTGGCCCGGAACACCCAGATATTTAAATGTGTCCACGACCTCAAAGTCTGAACCCTGGATGTTCACCAGTGACTGTGGTGGTGAGGACCTCCTGAAGTCCAGGACCAGCTCCTTTGACCTGCTGGTGTTTGGAGATGACCCCCCTGTACTTCTGCTCGTCCCCCCCAATACACAGCCCACAATGGCACTGTCATCTGAGAACTTCTGCAGGTGACAGTGGTGGGAGTTGTATTTAAATGTGTACAGGGTGAACAGGAATGGGGAGAGCACAGTCCCCTGAGGTGCCCCAGTGCTGCAGACCCCCACATCAGACACACAGTCACACAGCCTCACAAACTGTGGCCTGTCTGTGAGGTAGTTGATGGTCCAAGCAGCCAGATGTTGGTCCACACCTGCAACCTCCAGCTTCCTCCTCAGCAGTGATGGCTGGATGGTGTTGAAAGCACTGGAGAAATCCAAAAACATGACTCTCACAGGGCTCCCAGGGGACTCCAGGTGAGACAGGGCCCGATGCTGCAGGTAGATGATGGCGTCATCCACCCCGATGCCTGGTCCATATGAAAACTACAGCGGGTCCAGTGCTGAGCTCAGCTGAGTGCGGAGATGGCTGAGGATGATCCTCTCCATAGTCTTCATCAGGTGGGAGTCGTGGCCCCCGCGGCTCTGGGCTTCTTGGACCACGCCCTGATTCAGCTCATCCCCGCATACAGACCAAAGCTTAAGCTATCTAAACCAACAGTGAGGACTTCCAAGATGTGGACCAGCTAGGCTGGGGAGGAGCTTCTCACGTGTCTGGATACAACGGACTGGGATGTGTTTAGAGCTTCTACAGACAGTTTGGATGATTCCACAGACGCTGTGACATCATACATTCAGTTCTGTGAGGACAGCATCGTCCCAACAAAAACCAGGGTTACTTATAACAACGATAAACCCTGGTTCACATCCAGACTGAGACAGCTGAGGAAGGAGAAAGAAGCAACCTACAGAGCTAAAGACAAAGAGAGCTACAAGGGCGCTAAGAACCAGTTCTCTAAAGAGGTGGAAGAGTTCAATTCAATTCAATTTTATTTGTTTAGCCCAAGTTCAAAACAACAGTTGTCTCAATGGGTTTTCGTATAGGCAACTGAAAAAGTGAAACATAAAGTCAAAAGGATAATGAATACATAGAATTCAATAGGAAAATACTAAAATGAACTAACAAACTGACTAAGCTATACTGGCATCCCTGCCCTTAGACCCCCCTTCTCTGTAAGAAAAAACTCCTAAAAAACCGGATTCCGGAAAAAACGAAGAAACCTCAGGGGGGGCCACATAAAGGAGGGATCCTCCCCCAGGACGAACAGACCAGGACGGATGGACAAGAGGAGAGAACTTGGTACAATAAACGCCTGGAAGAGCAATTCTCTGATAACAACGTCACCTCTGTTTGGAGAGGGTTTAAGCAATTCACCAACTACAAGCCCAGAGCCCAACATGCTGCTGACGACCTACAACTGGCTGAGAGGCTTAACACCTTTTATGCCAGGTTTGAGGTCCCACTCCCCTCCTCCTCCCCCCTCACTGAACAGGTTTCCTCAGCAACTTTGGAGCCACATTCCTCCCCCACCACTCTCACTGAGGACAGTATGACCCCTCCAGACCACCTCTCCCAAACCATTGTTGAGCAATGGTTCAACATTCAGCAGAACTCCAAAGTCTCCTTGGTTAGAAACCCATGAACAGCAGACCCACCTGAAGTTTGAACTCCTCCATGATGTAGAGAGACTGGGAGAAGGTTCTGTGGTCAGATCAGACCCACATGGAGCTCTTTGACCTCAACGTAAAGCTGCCTATGACCCCAAAAACACCCCTCCCACTGGCAGGCATGGAGGTGGAAGCATCATGGTTTTCACATTTTGCTCCGTCCTCCATGTTTTTCTGTGTGAGTCTGCAGACTCTTCCTGGTCCAGAAGGTCCAGCTGTGTTCTGGAAGCAGCAGCTTCTAACTAGCAGCAGAAAGTTCAGCTCCTGGAATCAGAACAGCTGAACTCCTTCTGTCCTCCTCCAGCTGCTCCTCTCCTCTCCTCAGCCTGACCTCCTTTTCATGTCACCTCCTCCTCATCATCAACACCAACAGAGCAGACAGTCAAAGCGGACAAACAGCTTCTGTACTTACAGAGCAGACATGTTTCCTTCATCTTCCTCTCTGGTCTGATCTCTGCTCTCTGCTTCCTCACTCACACCACACACAAGCCCCGCCCCCTTTGTCACGTAACGTACATGACAAATCACTGTTTGAAGAAGCTTTGAGTTTTAAATAATCAAAAAATGTATTATAGGAAGACCAAAGTGACCACATCATCACAAAATGATAAACTTGAAGCAAAAAAAAAAAAATTAAACCTGAACCTGTTTGCTGAGCAGCCTCCAATATGAATGAACTGTCATGGTATTCGAGGCTTTGAGACAGACCCAGATGCTGGAACCCGGAGGGAACACAGGAGAGTTATAAGGTAAGTGATTAGATTTATTTTGTTCTTGAAGGTGATCTCCCAGAGGTGATGTGGCAGGAAGGCGAGGCGTGGCTGGAGGGCTTCTGCGGAGGCTGAGAGGGCATGAAAGGCTGGTGAGGAGAGCGTGGATAGAACAGGCGGTTCCGGAGGAAATCCCTGGTAGCACTCGTGATGATTGAGTCCTGGAAGCGAGGCGTAAAACAAATTACTAAACAGGATTAACTTTCTTGGCATAAACATGAGAGACCAGACAACGAACTGGCGACGAATACTGGCTGTGGATCTCCTTAAGGGCTGATGAGGTGAGTGGCAACAGCTGGGAAACCTCCAGAGTGGAGTAGAGAGGGGCGGGGCTGACAGAGGCACCATGACATGAACACTTTTATATCAATCTGATCAGATTATTTAGGTTTAGAGTTTACATTCAGTCCAGTTCATGATACGAACCATGATTTCAGCTAAACCCAGACAGAGGAGACTGACAGAAGGACTGAGGAATCTGTAACTATTACTGTCACACAGAAAGTTACTTCTCTTTGGAAAGTAACTGGATTTCCTCCATTTGTAATCCTGTTGTTAGAGCTCATCAACAGAAACGTCTGACTATAAACATGAAACACATGAACACAGAAGATGAAACAATGAAGGTTAAAGAACAATCTTTCATAAAACACGTTCACTCACTAAACACCAGAATTCTCTTGCCAGGATTTGCACCTGGATCCTCCACCCAACAGGTGGAGATGTTACTTTTACACCACAAGAGTTTTTCTTAGAACATTCTAGACACTGGATGGTCACATGACTTTATTCACAGTCTGTCCACACATTGGACTGGAATGATGGACTCATCCGTGTTGATGACATCACACGTGTGTTGTTGCTGTGATTGGTCGTTTTTACCTTATAGGAACATAAATCTACTGTACTTCAATCCATATGGTGTTTTCTAAGATCAATTATTGATTTATGTCATTTTGAATCCATTTCAGTGATTCAGGTTGATTAGATTCTATTTAATTCAGCTTCAGACAGATGGATCTGATTGGATCGTCGGAATAGAAATCGATTCATCAATTAAACTAATGAATCATGACACCCCCGTCTTTATGATAGAAAAGGCCTGTTCTTCAATACTTCCAGGTTACTGTTTCTGCTGTCTGTGACCCTCCAGAGGAAGTCTGAGGAGAACCAAAGGGATGAGTGAAGCATGAAAAGAAATATAGAACATCTGAGTGATGCTGCAGAGACAGATGGAAATATGACCATGTTCTGATAGAAAATGGTCTGATAGAAAAGGTTCTGATGGGAAACAGTCTGACAGAAAATGTTCTGATAGAAAAGGTTCTGATAGAAAATGTTTTTTGTGTCTACATTATTGACTGATAATTACCCATTTTTCTGATTGAATTCTGTTTTCCTCAAAAGAGACAAAAAAATCCTCAAATAAACGTCAGAATTTCCTTCCTCAGCTCAGTTTTTATGCTTCAGTGCAGATGATTCTTTGCTCCCACCTGTTGGCTGAATTAGGCAGTGCAATGTCTGTGAAGATCACTGTTACGGTTTGAGTTCCTTTGTTTGCTTTTGTTTTTGGTTCAATTATTCTGTCATGTTTTCTGTTTTATTTTGAAAGGTTTCCTAGTTGTGTTAGTTTTGCGTTTAACTTCCTGGTCTGTCCTGATAGTTCTCACCTGTGTCTTGTCTGTTCTATTAAGTCCTGTCTAGGGTTGGGCGATGTCCCCTAAATTGGCCGTAGACGATGTTTGCTGTCAACCATCGGGATGGACGATGACATCGTCCGGGGGGGGGGGGGGGGGGTGTATTTTTTACATTTTTCGTTCTTATATAACTGCTATTCGTTATTTTGCTTTTTTCATTTTATTTCCCAACTAATGACTCATCCGCGTGATCCAGTTTAAACTGAGGGAAGTGACTTTAACTAAAAAAGTAACAAACAAAATAGAAAAGAAGTAGTCCGCTCCCGCACTTAACTAGCGAAGTGGACCGGCGGAGTGCGGACTTACAGCTTTGTGTTTGATGGGAAGGGGGGGGGTTACGTGAGCGGTATGTGTGGGAGATTTAAGACTGCAATCTGTCCCGCAGCTCTAGGGGTACGAGCTACCGAACTCAGAACCGGGTCTAAGTGTGTGTCTGAGCACAGCTCGGATCGTCAGCACACACAGCGGTTTGAGCTTCAAAGCAGAAATGTCGCTCAGTCCTTAGAAAACATTCAAACAATGACGTGGATTTGTGTTTCCAGTCGTGTCCCGACTAAATAACGGCTGATGTTATTCACAGCATGCAGCGCCACCCAAAGCTAATGTTGTTAGCCCATGTTAGCATAGCAGTATGCTAACATGGGCTAACAACAGCGCTCAGAAAAAGCGCTGACAACACGGATTAAGATTCAAATGATGAGCGAACAGGTGTTTCATAATAACCGTAACATTATTAAAAGCACGTTTAGAAGATCATCTCGTATTTTACCGAGCTGACATGTCAATGAATATAGCCGCTCGGCGCTGTCGTTTTGTATTGAATTGTTACATTCAATAAAGTTTGAAAAAAAAAAAGCCGCTCGGCGGAATTTATATCCTTCCGGTTTTTATTCCGACGGAAAGTGTGACCTTAGTGAACGTTTTTATATTCTGAAAACATTTTTCTGGGTCCATGTACACGGTTGGATTCTAATCCGACCATTGATCCCATCAAGATATTTTGTACATGTAACCGCGGCTTATGGGGTCCACTCGCAACGTGGCGGGGGCGTGGCATCACGATGGTGTCTCTCCATCGGGATGTCAGTCACCCATCACGATGGACGATGATATCGTCCATCGGCACAACCCTAGTCCTGTCTTTGCCTTCCTCCTGTGCTGCTCCATAATATTCTGTTTTCCTGTTGTAGTCTACTCTCGTTGTTAGTACCTGTTTTTATTTTTACCCCTCGAGATTTTATTTCCTTGGAACCTCCTGCTCCCTTCCTCCCTGCTTTGCGACTGGTTACGACTTTCTAACCCCCCCCCCTCCCCCAACGCGACACTCTCAACATTTTGACGATATTCATCATAAGAAGATTCTTTTGTGGGAGGAGCCTGTTACCCCGCCCACCTTAAGGTAACAATAGACAGAACATTGACTGTAAATGTTCTCTATATACAATCAGTGGCGGTTTTCGATACAGAAAACATGGGTGGACGCCCAGGGCAGCATTTTCCAGGGGGCGGCACAGACTAGAGGTTAATCATTCAGTTTTTCCTTTCTGTAATATGAATAATGGAACACCTCCATTCTTGTTATCTGCAGGTTTGATTTTAAAAGTTAAAAAGCGCCTTCTGTTGCTCGACACAGAAACTCTTTGTGGTTCTCTTTGAAATACAACAAGCCAGAAAATGCAAGAGGGGGTGCAATTCACTGGTGGCTGGGTGAATCACACACAAACAGGTAATTACCTGTGGTTGTTCCTCTGCTTGTTGTCAGAAATTGCATTAGAAATATAATGTTTTAATTCTCTCTAGTTTGGTATATGTCTAAATATTTTCTATTTTTCTGTATATAATAGATGCACTTCTAAAATATTTAAAAGCAGCTGTTGTGGTCCAAGACAATTAAGATAATAATAATAATAATACATTTTTTTAAAGCGCCTTTCAAAATACCCAAGGACACTTTGCAGATTGACAGAAAACACAATAAAATCACGACATGTTAAAAACAATAAATAAGTTAAAATCATCAATGCAATCAGATTGCAGAAGAGGAAAAATTGTGATCAGGGAAAGCAGATTTAAACAGATGGGTTTTCAGTCTAGATTTAAAATTTGAAAAGGAGTCGATGTTCTAGGTCTAGGGGAGAGAGTTCCAGAATTGGGGAGCTGAGCAGCTGAAGACACAGCTCCCCATGTAGACCATCCAGGCCGGAGGGATGGAGAGCGGAAGGGAAGAAGAAGAAGGGAGAGAAAGATGTCCCACAGCATCTACTTCAGTCTGTCACTCAGAAGGAGACGGAGACCACTTCAGAACCTGTTTTGGATCAGGATGCAAAACCAAACATCTCCACAGAAGCTGAAGACCCATTTGCATCTTGTCCTCAACACACAGAAACATCAGGTTTGTACATCATTTAAATTACTATTGAAGTATAAATAAAATTGAAAGTAGATGTACAGTACAGACCAAAAGTTTGGACACACCTTCTCAAATGAGAAGGTTCTGCTCTCTCCTAAGTATGTTCCTTTGGTCAGGAGAATACCCCTGTCCAAAAGGAGGGTGAAGAAGTGGACTCCAGAGGCTGAGGAGACCCTGCAGGACTGCTTCGAGTAAACAGACTGGGATGCTCTCTGTCTGCCCCACGGTGAGGACATCAACAGCACGACTGACTGTATACCTGAATACATTAAATTCTGTAAGGACACCATCATGCCCACGAGGACTGTCCGCTGTTACCCCAACAACAAACCGTGGATTACAAGTGACCGGGAGACAAGGAGTGGCTGAGGGGGTGCAGCACCAGCTGAGAGACAAGTTTAGGGAATGTAAAAACTCCTATAAGGGAAAACTGGAGGCAAAACTCCAGCAAAACATCATGAGAGAGGTGTGGTCTGGGATGAAGAGAATTACTGGATCAAAAACGGGAAAAACTGGAAAAAATGAACCAATGAAAGGCTCCTGGCCCAGACAGCATCAGCCCCAGGATACTGAAGTCCTGTGCCGCCCAGCTATCCACAGTTTTCCAGCACGTCTTTAACCTGAGCCTCAGTCTGATGAAGGTGCCAGCTACCTGGAAAACTGCATGTCTGGTTCCTTTCCCCAAGAAGACAGTTTGTCCGGGTGGGCGGTGTCCTGTCTGACGTGGTGAGGAGCATTTTGGGGGCCCCACAGGGAACTGTGCTCTCTCCCTTCCTGTTCACTTTATACACCAGTGACTTCCAGTACAACTCAGAGTCTTGCCATCTTCAGAAATTCTCTGATGACTCTGCAGTTGTTGGCTGCATTAATGGAGGGCAGGAGGAGGAGTACAGAGATCTTGTGCATAAATTCATGAGATGGTCTGGAGCAAACCACCTGCTGCTGAATGTGGAAAAGACCAGAGAGATGGTGATGGACTTCAGGAACAAACTACCCGCTTCCCAGCCTCTCAGTATCTTGGGCAGAGATGTGGTAGAGGTAGAGGTAGAAGTACTGGGGAGTAACCATCGACAACAGACTGAACTGGAAGAGCAACAGCACTGCTGTGTATAGAAGGCCAGCAGCAGACTCCACTTCCTGAGGAAGCTGAGGTCCTTCAACGTGTGCAGCAAGATGCTCTCTGTTCTTCTCTGTGGTCTGCTGGGGGGGCAGCATATCTGCCAGGGACACTAATAGACTGAACAAACTGTTTAGAAGAGCTGGCTCCGTGATTGGTTGTAAAATGGACACATTTGAATCTGTGATGGAGAGGAGGACTTTAAATAAGCTGGTATCTATCATGGATCATCCTGAGCATCCTCTCCATCCTGTACTGGATGGTCAGTAATAGGTTAAGGCAGCTTTGCTGTCACATA
Source organism: Oryzias curvinotus (assembly GCA_023969325.1). Classification (NCBI taxonomy): domain Eukaryota; kingdom Metazoa; phylum Chordata; class Actinopteri; order Beloniformes; family Adrianichthyidae; genus Oryzias; species Oryzias curvinotus. The sequence goes on from JALJSC010000127.1 coordinate 207,140, forward strand.
AACTGCTACAGGAGATCATTCATACCTCACTCCATTGGACTCTAGAACTCATCATCCATGTGCAATAGATAAAGTCATTCATGGTCTGTCTGTTTTTCTCCTGAGGTGCCACGCAATACAACTGTTTTTCACTGATGTTTCTGTCTGATTGATTGTTCTGTTCTCTGTTGTCGTCTATTGTTTGTATGTTTGTATGTTGAGCCTAACGCTGACGCTGCAACAACTGAATTTCCCAAGCTGGGATCAATAAAGTATCTTTATCTTTATCTTATCTTATCTTAAAGGCAAGATGGAAACATTATTAGTTTCTACAAAGACAAGCAGACCAAGTTTAATGTGTAAACTAATTTTATATATATAGCCCAATATTACAACAACAGTTGTCTCAATGGGCTTCAAGCTTTAAGTTGCACTAGTTGTATATAGCTTTAATTTTTATCTTTGTAAAGGGGATAAAGCAGAAGCCTTAAAGTGTGGATGCCATGCTTTGAACAACTTTGTCAAATAAAAAAGCCCTTTAAACGCTGATTCTATTGATACCAATAGTTTGCGTCGAAAAAAATCCGAAGCATATGAATAATAGACATCTTTCGAAGGAATCAGAGATTTGAATTTGCCGCTAAGAGCGCAGGCTGGAAGTGACCCCGATATGACCTGTGACGTCACGAAAGGCATTGACTTCCGTAGTTCTGCTTCGGACAGCAGGTAAACAAAGCAGGTAGTCTTCGTTTCTCTCGTTAATCATCGTTAATTCGTTAATTCTCTGTTAATCATCAACATGCCAAGTCGTTGTGTGGCAGCTGGATGTAGCAATCCATCTAGTGAAAGTGTATCTGTGTATAAATTCCCAAAACAAGAAACGCTGCTGAAACAATGGACAAAACAAGTTCAGCGCACGAGGGCGAATTGGGTGCCAACTGCTTCGTCAACTTTATGCAGCGAACATTTTGAGGCAGACTGTTTTGAAGAAACACCACAGCTCATGAAAGATATGGGAATGCATGTCAGATATAAAAAAGTATTGAAACCGAACGCAATCCCCACCATTTTCAAGAGATCGCTAGTGGCAACGTCCGAAACAGAAACGCCCAGTACCAGCACTGGCAGGAGCCAGTGCAAAAAGAGAAAATCTGTGACCGAAAAGCTGGCACAAAAGAGAGTGAGTTTAACGTTTATTACATAATGTATTTATTACAAGAGATTGAGTTTAACGTTTATTACATAATGTATTTATTACAAAAGAGAGTCAGTTTAACGTTCAGTGATGAAAGTCTTCCGGGAATTCCCGGAAATCCGGGTTTTTGAGCAAACCGAACGTACTTTCCTGGAAATAAAGACCTGATCTCTATGGACAAATCGCTTTCCGGATGAAAAAATTGTCTGAAATCGGCGAATTTTAGCTTTATTTTCTATATTTCTCTGCGGATCGCTTCCTCTATGGTCGCGGCTATCTCTCGTCTACCCGGCCTAATTGACCAATGACGGGACGTTTTAGTTGTTTTCGGATGCGTCGACGGCTCTGATTGGCTCTGTCTGTCCCACGTGGTCAGCGTGACGGATCCCCTAGAGACCAAAACTGGCGGACACACGCTAAACTTTCACAAACAAATCTGAAGAGTTTGCGATCAATAATGCGGGCATCGTCATTATTGAGCGTGGTCACGACCTCAGTTATGAGAAGACGATAAAAAAAAAACAAATTTAAGTGGTCTTGGCTGGAAGACGGTAGCATCACTCTGTGCTTCGCTATCGGTGCTAGCCATGTTGTCTGCCTTTCGTTACGTCACAAACAGGGCGGCGCGAATTCGGCGGAATGCGTGAAGCCTGCGGCCGTCCTCGTTGTTTATATCGCGTTTTTCGCTATTTATTCTTTTTCGAAAAATATTAAAAACAATCGCAACATGAAATAGAGACTATTTACTATATTTTGGCTTATTAAAATAGGCCATGTCACCCACACTTTAATCCCCTATTTGCGGGGAGATGAGAAGGGTGTGCAGCCAATCATGGCCGGCCCTCCCTATACGCGAATTACGCAACCGCGTAGGACCCCCGTCACCTGCAGGGCCCTGAAGTGGCAAAAAAATAAAAATAAAAAAGACCCAAATCTGGCAACCCCTTTTATAGCACGTCCATACCAACGTGCGCTCTGAATATTGAGCAAAAGAAAGTTGCCTGCACTTTAATGATCACCTGAACCAATCTGGCAACCCAGATAATGACGTTGAGCCACTCTTCAACGATTGGTCAACATCACTGCATCTGAGCCTGGCACAGTGTGCATTTACGAGCGGATTTTGTTTCAATAAAGTTGGGGAAAAGAAAAAAAACTAGCGAAATTTGTCACTCTGATCAAAGCGACAACAAGAGAACTTCATGCCAAAGATACTTTATGCATCAGGAGCTGAGAAAAGATGAAGAACTTCAACATCAATCACAAGGTAAGTTTGGAGGATCATGTTGGAGCCGTATTTTTACATTGTCCAGTATTTCTGTGCAGCTGCGTGATTTACGTAAATACTAATCAATCCGAGGTGAAGTTTGCACAAACGACCCCTGTCGTAAATTCCAATGGAAAACTCTAAAATAATTCTGATACCCAAGTTTCCAAGATGAGGGCGGACATGACCTTCTAAAACGGCGAAGAGTAGAGAAGAGTAAATAATGACAACGGCGATGGCTGATACATGTTTTAACTCACGTTATAATATTGTTTAATTGTTTTGCTAACACATATTTAGTGCGTTCTGCATTTTCTGGTTTATGTCAGCATAAAAACTACAGTTTATCTGTTATAGACTGTCTGGTATTCTGACTTTTTCAACAATGAGTCTTAAAATCTTGCAAAGGCATGAAATATGGAAAATAGAAACTCCCAGATACAAATAGTAAATAAAGGTTCTCATTTATAAATGACAAACACTTATACTCAAATTATTGTTCACATTATTTATAAAGGGGTACATTTTTTCTTATTTGTATTTTGCAGTTTTGGTTTTACATAATGATGTTTTTCACAGTTCTTCTCAGCCGACAGTTTCTTCTGCTCTCAAAAAGTATCAAAAAGTACTGGAGGTGGTGCAGCATCCACATCCCATAATGTTCCTGACATCACTGAAGATGTCATCTAAGGTCATTTTAATAGCATGTAAAGTCATTTAAAAACAGTGTCTGCATAAACCCTTTTTTTCATAAACAGCAGCTGAAGAGAATGGAGCCCCAAGTTGTTCATATTTAAATAAACAAATATGATCTTGTGCAAATATACAATCAGACAATAAATCTCTCATTAATATATAAAAAGATCATGAAATTGTGAAAAACCTACACACAGATTTTAAATGAGCCACTAAACTATTATTAGTATTCTGCTATAGATATTTTATTAGCTTTATCATTGATTATTGTATAATAATAATTCTTGTTTTTTAGCTGCAGAAGAAACTGCTGTCACCACATCTTTGATTAAAAGAGTAAACGTTGATGCTGCTGCTGGTAAGTTCAAATTTACCCAATATGGAACCTAAATCAAACGTATTGTTTCATTATTACTTAAAAGAAAGTCATACATGTGCGCACACACAAACAAAAGTGAAGGCACTTCTTTCCAACATTCTGCTTCCAGCATCACAGCAACTTTTCACTGTTTGCTTTAGTCGAAGTTATGTATCTTATGTTCCAGAGGCTCCAAGAGAGGCGTGTCTGGAAGAGGAGCTACTGGATCCAAAATTCCACCTACCGGTACCTCAAATCCAATTGGTCCATCTGAATGACCAACCACACTCTCTGATCCAGAAAGAATGGATTTAGTGCAGAGAGGTCCTTTTCAGACTGAGAAAGACTTTGATTTTCCAAAATCCCCCTCATTGAGCTGTTGTTTTCTTTATTTTGGATTGTTTTATCGTTATTTGACTTTCTATTAAGTTGCTGTTTTTAATAAGTTGGAGTTTTGTGAATGTCATTTGTTGAGTTTTTCTCAAATATGTATTTCCATTTGTCATTCATATTTTTTTCTTTTCAGTTTTAAAATTGGTTTGGCATCACTAAATGTGTATCCAACATGCAGGCAATAAACTTATTCAATTCTTCAGCAGCAACAATAATACTATTCACAAAATGTCTCATTTATATCACAACAACAGTTGCGTTTTGTTGGTGCTGCTGATCAGTTAGAGGGCCCACAAATTACATTTCGCTTAGGGCCCCCAGAAGACCAGGGCCGGCCGTGCAGCCAATACATGTTTCGGTCACTGAGTAGAGGCTGGATCTAGGGGAAACAGTCGGGTCACACTTGCGTCAAAACCCTGCTGATTGCTCGTGTACAGGGAACTGTGAACGAGTCTGCTTGTAAGTTCCCACTCCCTGTTTCAGCTCGGAGAACTTAACTTACCTCCTTACCTTAGCTTACCTGCCTGCCTGCCTGCCAACCCCCGTTCCACTTCCTGATGCCTTCATGTATGGCAACAACATGAGTTCATGTCCGAACGGGGAGGAGAAGGACTTTAAAAGCACCACCACCAAATTAACAAAAGTGTGTTGACTGCTGCCACATAATTAGTAGGCGTGTCCTATTTACCATATTTTGTCATTTGAAACCTCAAGCAAACTGTGACGTTATCCTTGTAAGACTTTGTGTTACTTTTAGAATTTCATTTTTTATAACAGTCCTATAACCTGTTAGAATTTACAAGCCTGTAGTTGCATTTTTATCATTTTTATGTGTTAGATATGTGAACAATAATGTAAACCATAATAAGTAATTGTACTTTTCTGGGTCATAACTGGGGGGTACAGAGGGGTGCTGCTGGTGTGGCTCACCCAGGGCGTCATTTGAACCAGAACCACCACTGTTCTTGATATACATTTAATGACGCAGAAATTCAGCGGGACTCAGTGACGTAAGTTTTGTTTGGTTCACTCAGCTGTCAATCAAAAGACCACCCCTAACTTTTAACCCCACAATGGCAGCTATGTATTTCCTGTAACCTATGCAGCTGAATCTCCAATGTAGGTACTATAACCGTTCGGCCGGACCTTCCGTTTGGGGTCCTGGGACTAGTACTGACGTCACATTATGTGATTGGCTGTCCGTTGGTCCGATGACGTGTCAGACAGTGATTGGTCTGGATAAATTACGACACTACCATAGAAGAAGACCTTATGAAGTCTGTTGGAAACAAACAGAGCTCCGACATGGAGCCAGATCATCTTCTAAATGTGAATTTATTATGGTTATGATTATTATTATTAAGTTTATTTGCAGCCAAACAGACTTCAATTCCGTACCATTTTTCAGACCGAACACTATACCAAAGCACCCTCTCTGCCTGCTGCAAACATGAAGCTACGAGACTCCAGCTGCTCTGCTCAGAGACACGGTTCTCTCTGTGGAGCAGCCAGGGGAGCAACTACCCAATTTCATAGGGGTATGCAGACACATAACACCGCCCCCACACACACACACATACACAGACATACATTACAAAACGCTCCATCCACCCCCTCAAGCTAACTAAACAACCACACAAATGTTCTCTTGGGCTGTATAAATCTAATTTATTAAATAAGTCATAACAAACACATCCCTCATTACATACATTTAGTTTATGTTACATATAACAGTAGATGACTTTGACAGAGTCTAGCTTTGTTCCCACCTGGTGTCGCTCAGAGACTTCAGTGTGATGGCGACAAATTCTGTGAGAATATCCCACCTCTTCACAGAAGATGAAGAGATGGTGTACAATCTAGGATTAACACCGGGACGGCCACACAACCTACGGCTTGGCGGCCATTTTGTGGCGAACTCTGAGAATTGGCGATTTTCGTGTTTTCCCACGATATGGGGAAAAGACACTTTTGTTTGAACGATTTTCATGCAATTGCACACACTTGCTGCCAGCTCCAGTCTACAAACACCCCAGAAGTGTCGTTGACCTTTGACCTTGGGAAAAGGCCGCCATCTTAATTTTTTTTTAAAAAGCCCCTTTAGCGCCAGATACAAACCAAAACTCGTCCTAGGGACTTTTTGCCATTGTCTTGTAACTTCTCAGGCATCCATAGCAAGGTGATGTGGACAAAATGTTGGAATTAGAAGTTGTAGATTTTAAAAGGGGGGGGGGGGGGGCGAGGTAGCAAAGTGGCGCACTGTTATAACTCTTCTGTTCTGTTCTTCAATGGACTACTGTGAAATTTGAATGCATGCATTCATGCCTGAAACTGAAAACATGAAAAAAAACACTGAATATGGACATATAAGGAATGTGGGCGTGGTTAGCATAAAATAACTGTTGCTGAGGACAACAAAAAGTTTACTTTTTCCGATTCGTCCAAAACTGACGTCGATCTGTTCCTCCTGCCGAGGCAACCAAAACACAAAATGGTTGCTATGGAGATAAAATCAACAGAAAAGCCTCCATTTTGAAAAAAAGTGTTTGTTTTTTTACTGACTTATGACATATAGCTCTCACCAATGGAGCAATGTGTTTTTCTGAGTCAGTTGATGATGCTGATCGCAATGCTAGCACTTTTAGCCACGTTAGCATAGCTAGCATAATTAGAAAATTCAGCTTTGATCAGCCTTGATCAAAGGTGGGCGGTGAGGGCTGTGAGGACGTCTGCGGGCCATACAACGCCGCTTGCGGCTTTCATTATTTTTTATTTTAAGAAATTAAAAACTTTTATGCTCTTGCGGGCCACATAAAATGACATGGGGGGCCACATTTGGCCCGCGGGCCTTAAAGTTTGGCGTGTGGTGTAGAGAAACTTTTCTTCATTCCCACTACTTTGTTGTTCTCCTCCCTCTTGTGTTTTCTGTTCTGAGCTCGCTTTTTTTTCCTTTTGCCTAGCATCAGATGACATCTCAATTTAAATAAAAACAATCAGCTGTGCGCTCTGGTGTTCTAGCTGAGACTTGCTGGAGCATGCTCTCTGTGAAATCCGTCCTGAGTGAAGAAGGAGCGATGGGGCCCAATTAGTTATGATGGACTTCTGTTCAGATCAAACCATGTAAATATATGTGCGAAAACAGCTGTGAAATAGAAAAATACGGACTATAAATAATTCTACCAACTTCAGTTTGGCGCCCCCCTGTGGCCGGTGCCCCTATGCGACGCATATGATGCACACCAACCTTTGCACCCCTGTGAGCAGCAGGTTCATTCTAACAGCCACAAATGTTTTTACAATGTGGGTTGTGGATAAATCTCTATAAACACTACAAAGAATAATGTCAGACACAACGTATGAGGAAAATAACTTTAGATTACAAAAGGGGACACAGTGGCGCCTCCAGAAACTTTTCATGGGGGTGGCCTGTAGGGGGCCACATTAAATCTTGGGGTGGCAAACAAAAACCCTGACCCATATTTTTAAAATTCATTGTACTAAACATAGTAAAACAACCTTTAGAAAACATACAGAAAGTTAAATGCCTACTAATAATTTGTAGAACATTAATTTTTAGTAGATACTACTATAGATTCTAGTAGATATCATCAGATCAGTGTCTTTCTACCTTTTTGAGCCACGGCACACTTTAACCTTGACAAAAATCCTGTCTGTATGATCTGCAGCCCCTCCACAATCTCGCATGCATTTTTGTGATAATTGTGGTAGAAAAAGATGGAAGTTGCAGCTGTTTTTCTAAAAGATGGAATAAAAGTTAAGTTAGAAGATTTAAAAAACGTTTGATGTGTGTTTGTTGTTGTTTCAAGACGTTAAGAGGAGAGACTCATTGTACACCGAGATGCTGTCACTTTAACCCAATGCATCATGGGAGATGTAGTGATGGCAGACAGACTAGCGCCTCTGAGCTTCTTTGTTTTTTTAACTCGGTACCGCGAGTTAAATCGAGGTACCGTCATTCTGATCAAAATGTCTTTAATAGAATCAAATAAACACAAAGAAAAAAGTATTTTACGATCTGACATATTCCTAACTTCTCAGTGTTTTATCAGGATGTTTGGATGAACACAGAGCTGAAATCCTGGAGATGGAAAATGTTTTTAGATCAGTTAATGAGGGCATCTCCCACGGCACACCTGACCACACTGGTTGAAAAACACTGCATTAGTAGATACTACTATATTGATATATTTTTATTTGTTTTGTTTCTATTTCATGCTTAGGCCTGTCTGCTTGGGGTGTTCGACTTTTGATTGGGATAAATCTATAATGAACAAAAATTGAAATCAGTTGTTCTGAAATAAAAATAACAATACCCTTCATGATAATTATTAATTATTACTGTAGACATTTCTTTTCAGGCTAATAAACATAAAACAGTTTTATTAATAGGGCAACATAATTCTAACTTCACCAGTTGGTCCAGGATCAGGTGAAGCTCCTTTAGCTGAGTTCTGCTTTGTTTCTCTGACCAATGATGCTGACTGACCTTCATCTGATGCCGTCTCATCTTTGTCTTCCTCATTCTCTTCTGTCATTCATGCTGCTCTGTCTCATCTTCTTCTTCCTCACTACTCCTCTGTTGTTCTCCTACCATCTCTTTCCTTCCTTCTGATGTACTTTTATTCTTAAAATAAGAATTTATGTTGAATTTCTCTTCATTCTCTGAAAATTGACTTACACAAGCATCAACTAATGACTATAGGTAACTCTGTGAAAACAAAAACACATCAAAATGTTGCTGTAACACAACAACCAGTGCTGAAATAGTGCCATGAAATGAGAGGCGCATGTGACAGGGACATCCTTTCTTACGTATTTTTAAAAAGTAATGGCACATCCACCACTGTTAATGATGTGGCGTATTTGCACACAGTAAAGATCAGGTGATCTAAAGAACAGTAAACAGATTGTTAAAAGACCCCACAGAAAATAGGTAACAGGCATGAATAGAAATGTAGGGTTTTGGGATGTGTGATTGTGTGCCTGTATGCGTGCGTGCGCGCGCATGTGTGTGTGCGTGCTTGCATTTGTGCTGAAACCGGTGCTCGCGCGATGCAGGCAGGAAGAGAGGGGGGAGAGCGCGTGTGAGTGTGTGGAGCGCATACACGCGCACTTCAGTCGCCGTTTTGGACTTAAGGAAAAAGCAATAAAGAAAGTTCATCTTTAGCAACTGATACTGGCTCCTGTGTCTAACCGGCTCGGCGGTTCTGGGAGTTCGAACGCGGAAGTGAACCCCGCGTTGTATTCGTGTTCTGCGTCTAGCGGCGCGTCTTTAGATGAATGCGCACTCAAGGGCAACAGGGAGGGGAGGGGGTGGTGTGGGCCGGTTTAGGTGATCAGAGCGACTTGCCCGCTTGCTGGCTGTGCATTGTGGGATGAAACGCACAACTGATGCTACCACAGTTTATCAGTTTATAGTGACCGTGGGGTGGCCACTGGGGTGGCCAGGTGTCGGACACCTGGTGGCGCCACTGAGGGGACATGAATTGAAAATATGTAGAGCCCGAGCAGATCTGGACGCTACATAGTTTGTCCAAGTGGGGCTCCCGTAGTGTGACGTTATCCTCAGTCGAGAAAAAAAAGAGAAAAAGAAAAAAATGACAGGCCGAACGGTTACGGTACCTAGACCAACAATGTGGCTCCTTGGTTCTGTTTTGTTCTTGGTTCTGTCCGATTCGTCTGGGTCTGGAACATCAGGTGAGATCAGAATAAAGCAGAAATGTCGGAAAAATGTTAAAAAGCAGTGACGACGAATTTTAAGAAACACGGAAGTGAACGCACGCGCTGTTTGTCACGCCCTGATTCTGTTCATCAAAGATGGAGGAGAAACGAGGACCCACCAGAACCGAGAACGTTACTGTAACGGTCCAGATTACTGATCACTGTAGGAACGTATCTAAAATGACAAATTGAACTGGATTTACCTGATCATTGGAAAGTTGTGGAAGTTTGGTGACCCAGAACAAGAAGGAGAGGCTCAGAGTGTCAGAACCTTCTTATTCTTTGTCCTGTTAAAGAAAGGGAGGCATCATTACAAAGAACTACAGGAAACAAATCTATATTAATTTCCATCTGATCACATAATCATGACCAATGACTGGAATGGAGACAGTATTCAAAGAAAACAGATGTTTTCAGGAAATCTGCAGCTTGATCTAGAACAAGTACAGAATCTGGAATCAATAGATGTTTATGTGAATATAAAAGATGAATAACCAAGAGGCAGATCCAACTTAAACAGAAATCAAATGTGAAAACACACGATGAATTAGGTAAATAGTGTTTACAGTCTGAGGAAATATAGAAATAATGGGTAAAATATCTCCCTGGGGAGGTGTTCCAGGCATGTCCCACTGGGGGAGGCCCCGGGGAAGACCCAGGACACGCCAGAGAGGCTACGTCTCTGGGTCCCCCAGAGGAGCTGGAGGAAGTGGGAGGGGTGAGGGAAGTCTGGGAGTCTTTACTTAGACTGCTGCCCCCCCCACGACCCGGTCCTGAATAAGTGGAGGAAGATGGATGGATGGATGGACGGATGGATAAAATACAATAAAATATCTGTTAAAGTTCTTGATTATTGTTAATTTTATGAAAAACAAATGAATAAACGTTTAATATACTCAGTTACATTTGCCCCTGTATGATTGTCAACAATGGTAGCAGCCAATCGGCTAGCTTTATATTGTTTTAAAGTGGTGAAGTACTTCATGAGTCGCTCTCTGTGAAAAGTGCTATAAATAAAGATTTACTTTTTTACTTACTAGCTAGAAACCGTCCACTTGAGGCTCCATCCTGAACCTCTCTGGTTTAAGAACAATCCACACAATTCTCAGTAATCTGATGATCAACTAACATTTAACTGTTATTGATTCATAAAAATAAAGTAATTTCAAGCTGATTTTACATGATAATTATAGAAAATACCAGAATTATGAGTATTGTCAGCCCTTTAAATAAACAGGACTTTTCCATCATGGCGGCGCCAGCGGACATTCACAACGCGGATTGCGAATCAAAAAACGGGATCTGCTATAATCCTATCATAACATTTTTTTGTCATGAAATTTGCAGGAGATGAAGAAAACACATAAAAATATGCTAGTGGCAGAATTAGACAACAACCCGATCACGTTACATTTTTTGCAAGTGGTTTTGTGAACTGAAGTTTTTGTCTGGAAAACTTTGTAAGTTTTACTGCAACGATTAAAAAAAATGAGAATCAGGTCAAAGACAAATATATCGACTATTTTTTTACCAGATAAGCCTGACTTTAGGCAACTTTCCCAGAATGCAATTGGCTTTTTACTGCACACGTTAGTCAAATGGCTGTTGTGGCAGAAAATCTCCACTGGAAGTGCTGCACATAGACACCTCCCTGATTCCTGTCCTCTGTAAATCTCTGATCTCTGTGTTCTTCTGATGCAGGTCTGAACATCAATACTGAACTTGGAGAGAACATCACTCTGACATGTAGAGACAAAAACATCACGGAAAGTTTGGTGTTTGAGTGGAGCAGACCTGACCTGCAGGAGCAATATGTGCTTTTTTACAGGGATGGAGGTGTTGATCCAGACAGTCAGCATGAATCTTTCAGGAACCGAGTGTTTCTGAATGTCAATCAGATAAAGGATGGAGATCTGTCTGTGGTTCTGAAGAACGTGACGATTAAAGACACTGGAACATACCAGTGCAGAGTTCTAAAGAGAAGAACCAAGAGATCTAATTTAAAGACTCTTCCCGTCTGCACCATCCATCTGTCTGTGGTTACTCCAGGTGAGCAGTGTGAGTGTTTGTGTATGGAGTAATATTTCTGCCACCATGTTACACACAAAGCTGTCTATGTTGCAAATGAAAATATTAAATATTTGCTTTCAAATTTTTTTTGTGTGTTTACAAAACATGTTTCGCGTGCGTAGTGTGTCATCTCTCTTTTTTCCTATCTTTGATTTTGCTGAGTTAAGTTTCAGTTTGACGTGACAAAAAAGCCATCAAACAGCTGCTGATTGGTCCAGATTCTAACCAATCAGGGTTCAGCTATGGGCGAAATAAGGAAATGGGAGGGCTGATGAGGAGGAATATATATATATATATATATATAAAGTGGGGGGGGGGGGCACTCTCCTCTCAGAGGGAGAGATTCAGGAGTTACTGTATTAATCTTACGGTGTTTGTTACGGTCTGCAGTAACCAGAATAAAGAACCTTAAAAGAGGTTAAGTCTCCGTGCCTCAGTGTGGGACAGGGACACTACATTATTGTATGGCTCTTTGGAAATTACATTTAAAAATATGTGGCGTTTATGGCTCTCTCGGCCAAAAAGGTTCCCGACCCCTGCCGTGACAGAAATATCTAAACCGGGAAAGATGAACTGATGTAGAAAGGAAAGACTGTCTTCTGTTCTGTTTGACAGATTTTAGAGGGTTTCAGGTTGAACACAGACTGCAGAAGATCCAGCCCACAGGCCGTAGTTTGCCCACCCCGATTTAGACCAATGTGTTTAAAACATCTGCAGCAGAAAAAATGTCAGAGCTTCGACTCCGTCCAGCAGGAAGTTAAGATTTGTTTCTGAACTATTGTTTTATTTTAATCAATGAATGTTGAAATATGAAGAGAAAATAGCATTTATTCATGAGATTTTTTTTTTAACTTTAGATAAAGGGGGGTCTAAGGGCAGGGATGCCAGTATAGCTTAGTCAGTTTGTTAGTTTATTTTAGTATTTTCCTATTGACTCTTTGTATTCATGATCCTTTTGAGTTCATGTTTTACTTCAAAGCCCATCGAGACGACTGTTGTTGTGATTTTGGGCTATACAAATAACATGGAATTGAATAAACAAACAAGTTTTAAAACATAGTCACTGTGAAAATGAACATAAGTTTAAAATGTTTCTTCTGTTAAATACATTGAGTCTACTGTGGTGAGCCCTCATTATTATGATTATTATTGCTGTTCATCTGATCACAAACACGTGTGCAGCATAAAATAATATGTGCTGTAAATCTTTTATTGTTCTGTTTTAACAAACAGACCTTAAATAAAATCACACTTTTTACCAATAATTTGCTCTGCAGGATCCACAGATCACATAGGCCTGTTGATTTTATGTCAGCAGATCAACTTTACAGTCTCAGGAGATCCTCAGCCATACATTCACTAATCTGACTTGATAAACATTAACCAATGCTAAAAAACAAGAAAGTATAAATTATTGGTAAAATGATAAAAAAAATGAAAGTATCCTCACCCAAAGAGACAAAATCTAGGGTAAGTAGAACTGGTTCGGTTTCTGAGCCTCAGAGTCCATGTCAGTCAATACAGTGATTTGATTGGTTAGAATCTGGACCAATCAGCAGCTGTTTTATGGCAGCTTTGTCACTAAACTGAAACTTAAGTGAGCAAATCAAAGATGGGAAAAGAGTGGACCTGCACAATATACCAAACATATATTGTTATCGCAATATCAAGCTTTGCAATATGCATATCGCAAAAGACAGTGAAAATCCCAATAAATGGTTACATTAAATATGATAAAATTATTTTATTGCAGCTTGAAGCATTTAACAAATCAAATAAATCCCTTTATGTATTTGACCAATTGGATGGAGGCTTTTTATGTTAGATGTCCGTCTCCTGTGCCGATGTGGATCATTTGCAATGTCATTTTTAAACTGCTGCAGTGAAATGGAAATTATGTGTTTGGTTTTTTGCTATATGTTCATCTGCCACAAGTTCGTCATCGCAATATTAATCACTAATACGGCAAATCGTGAGTTTTCCTCATATCGTGCAGCCCTAAAAAAAGTGAGATGACACGCAAAGCTTGAAAAAAAAAACATTTGTGTTGCAAACGCAGAAATATTTTTGAAAGCAAAAATACATTTTGAAAGAAACGATTTAATATTTTAATTTGCAACTTAGAAAGCTTTGTGTGCAATGTGGCGGCATAAAAATGACTCCATATTTGTGTGGATCTGAGCTGAAGCAGCTTCCTGCTGCTGGATGTCAGAGTAAAGGTCTCAGATCAGACGTGTTTTCTGAAGATGTTGTTGATGAGACTCTGCAGGAAGCAGCTGCTCTGATGAGGAAGAGGAGAGGATTCTGTTCTGCACTCATCATCCTCTCTCTCTCCTGCAGGAGATGAAGGAGGACTGGAAAGAATAACAGAAGTAACAAATGCAAATGGAGGAACGAGGAAAGAAGGACTGAGTACAGGAGGGATCACTGGGATTGCTCTGGCAGGTCTTGCTGCTGTTGTCCTTGTTGTTGTTGCTGCTTTTGGTTTCTGGATCTACAGGAAGAAAAGAGGTTCAATCCAAAATTCCAGTGGTTCCAACAACCAGCAGAATCCTGAACAGGATAGTCTAAACTCAGATTCAGAGAGAAACACAACAAACCCAGATCCTTGAAGGTCTTTCCTGTTCCTGAAGTGGATCTTGTCTGCAGTTCAGACTCTAGAACCTTTCAGAAAAAAAGTCCAAAGAGTCCAAAGGTCAGAAGAAGCAGAAGTTGGATCTTCATGGATGCTTTGTTCTAGCATGAATGCTGCTGCTCACTAGAGAACATCAGAACATCTGACCCAGAACCTTCTTCCTGCTGGTTCTGCAGCTGAAGGTGGACTGTTCACAGGTCAATCATTTCATTTGGTTCTGCAGGTTCTCAACCGTCTGTAAAGTGTTTGTCTGAATAAAAGTTGGAAAGAGTTCCTAAGTTCTCCTCTCAGTAAGACAGTGATGAAAGTCTTCCGGGAATTCCCGGAAATCCGGGTTTTTGAGCAAACCGAACGTACTTTCCTGGAAATAAAGACCTGATCTCTACGGACAAATCGCTTTCCGGATGAAAAAATGGTCTGAAATCGGCTAATTTTAGCTTTATTTTCTATATTTCTCCGTGGATCTCTTCCTCTATGGGCGTGGCCATCTCTCGTCTTCCCGGCCTAATTGACCAATGACGGGACGTTTTAGTTGCTTTCAAATGTGTCGACGGCTCTGATTGGCTCTGTCTGTACCACGTGGTCAGCGTGACGGATCCCCTAGAGACCAAAACTGGCGGACACACGCTAAACTTTCACAAACAAATCTGAAGAGTTTGCCATCAATAATGGCGGGCATCGTCATTATTGAGCGTGGTCACCACCTCAGTTGTGAGAAGACGATAAAAAACAAATTGAAGTGGTCTTGGCTGGAAGAAAAATATTTTTAAGGTAGTGTAGGTCCAATACATTTTATGTAAAATCATCTCAAAACCAAATTTTGAAATAATTTCAGTTTAAGTTTTGAGTTTCAGTTTTTATTTTGAATACATTTCTCTATCTAATTTATTTGTATTTCCTAATTACCATTATTTAGTTAAGTATAATTGACTTTAATTCTAAGTATTTGGTGGTTTGGACCCAGACTCCCTTAAAAAAGAATGTTTACAATGTTTAATTTAGTTTGTATGTTTGTTTTGATATTTCCCAGATTACTTAGTATTGGTGGTAAAGAATTAATGTATTATGTTATAGAACGATAGTTTAAAGCAGATCCCATATTTGATGTAATTATAGTTTAAGAAAACAGTGGATGTTGAAAGTAAATCATCTACAGATGAGGTACTTTCATAGAATATCATAGTTACTGGTGTTCTTTTTGCCCTTTGGGGCTTTGATGTTTCTATATTTTAGCAATTGTATGTTTTGCAGCTTTTAGGAAAAGCTTAGATTGTAGGATTGTGTTACTTTTAGCAATTATTTAAATTCTTTTTTAGGACCAGCAAGTCCTTCATGGTAAGTCAAACTAGGGGTTTGAATGACAAATCATGATGCTCCAATTAGTCTTAGTTTCTTGATTAAGAAGTAAATAACTAGCTGCCAGAATGTACCTGAATGCATCTAAGACTATGTATTTTTCAAAAATTTCTCTCCGCGCCGCCATATCGCTCAAAGAAAAGTTCAGGGATTTTTTCCTTGCCTGACTTTCATCACTGGTAAGAACATAGAGAACATTTCCAGGAAATGTGGTTCTAACAGACGATCCAGAGACCCTTCAAACTGAAACAGCTTCAGTCTGATCTAGAAACCTTCTAGAAAAAGGCTGTTCTCTCCAGACAGAAAGATGTCCTCTCAGTCGTCACACAAACACTAACAGCAGAACCTCCTGGAGGAGGAGAACCTCAGGAACTCTTGTCTGCATTTCTCACATCTGAGGCTCCGCCCCCAGGAGGAGGAGCTTCCTGGAAGAGCAGCTGCTTCCTGGAAACAGTCTCTACTGAGCATGTGCAGAACTCCCCCTGGGTGCAGACGGAGTCTGGTTTCTAAAAACTTTATTGTTCACAGACAGAATCCTGCAGGAACAGGAAGATTTAGCAATAAAGGTACTAATTTATTTAATATATCCTCCCAGATTAGATTTTACTTCCATTCCATTTCCCCGTACAATCAAAAAGCAAGTCAAAAGTGTCATTTTGCTCAGCTTTATCATTAAAAATGTTTATTTTTATGTATGTTTCCCCCCTGATGTTTACTTTGAAGAACTGATGTTCAGTTTAATGTTCTTTGTTATTTTCTGTATGTCATCTGTGTTTTGGAGAGAATAAAGGAGTAGTGAGCAGATTCCCCATTGGTGGAAAATAAATAAATAACTGAGTTTAGAGAGAACGTCTCCCACCGCATGGTGGTGTGTAAGATGACTCTGGAGGTCAGGAAGAAGAAGAGAGCGAAAACAGAAAAGAAGACCAAGTGGTGGAAGCTACAGAATGAAGAAACTTGTGAGGAACTTCGGGAGAAGTTGAGACAGGTCCTGGGTGGTCAGGATGAGCTTCCAGATGACTGGGAAACTACAGCAGAGATTATCAGGAAAACAGGTAGGAAGGTGCTAGGTGTGTCATCTGGAAAGAGGAAAGACGGTAAAGACACTTGGTGGTGGAATGAGGAAGTACAGGAATGTGTCCAGAGGAAGAGGTTGGCTAAAAGGAAGTGGGATGTAGAAAGGACTGAGGAAGGTAGACAGGAGTACAAGGAAGCGCAGCGTAGAGTGAAGAGAGAGGTGGCAAAGGCCAAACAGAAACTTACGATGAGCTATATGACAGGTTAGACACAGAGGAAGGAGAGAAGGACTTGTACAGGCTAGCCAGACAGAGAGACAGAGATGGGAAGGACGTGCAACAGATAAGGGTGATTAAGGACAGAGATGGAAAGGTGCTAACAACCCAGGAGAGTGTACAGAAAAGATGGAAAGAGTATTTTGAGGAGCTGATGAACGAGGAAAATGACAGGGAAAGAAGGGAGGAAGATGTGGTTGTTGTGGAGCAGGAAGTAGCAGAGATTGGAAAGGATGAGGTTAGGAAGGCTCTGAAAAGGATGAAGAGCGGAAAGGCCATTGGTCCTGATGACGTACCTGTGGAGGTATGGAAGTGCTTAGGAGAGACAGCAGTGGAATTTCTAACGAGTTTGTTCAATAGGATTCTAGAGACTGAGAAGATGCCTGAGGAATGGAGGAGAAGCGTTCTGGTCCTGATCTTTAAGAACAAGGGTGACACGCAGAACTGCAGCAACTATAGAGGAATAAAGTTGATGAGCCACACAATGAAGCTGTGGGAAAGAGTAGTGGAAGCCAGGCTTAGGAAGAAGGTGGAGATTTGTGAGCAGCAGTATGGTTTCATGCCCCGTAAGAGCACCACTGATGCCATATTTGCTTTGAGAATGTTGTTGGAAAAGTACAGAGATGGTCAGAAGGAGCTGCATTGTGTGTTCGTAGATTTAGAGAAGGCGTATGACAGGGTGCCGAGGGAGGAGCTGTGGTACTGTATGAGGTCGTCTGGAGTGGCAGAAAAGTATGTCAGAGTAGTTCAGGACATGTATGAGAGAAGTATGACGGTGGTGAGATGTGCTGTAGGTCAGTCAGAGGAGTTCAAGGTGGAGGTGGGACTACACCAAGGATCAGCTTTGAGTCCCTTCTTGTTTGCTCTGCTGATGGACAGGCTGACAGACAAGGTAAGACAGGAATCTCCATGGACAATGATGTTTGCAGATGACATTGTAATTTGCAGTGAGAGTAGAGAGCAGGTGGAGGAAGAGCTAGAGAGGTGGAGGTTTGCTCTGGAAAGAAGAGTCGTAGTAAGACAGAATACATGTGTCTGAACAAGAGGGATCAAGGTAGAAGCGTTAGGTTACAGGGGGCTGAGGTGAAGAAGGTGCAGGAGTTTAAGTACTTGGGGTCAACAGTTCAGTGTGATGGGGAGTGTGGAAAAGAGGTGAAGAGGCGAGTGCAGGCAGGTTGGAGCGGGTGGAGGAAAGTGTCAGGAGTATTGTGTGACAGAAGAGTGTCAGCAAGACTCAAAGGAAAGGTGTACAAGACAGTGGTGAGACCAGCTCTGCTCTATGGATTAGAGACGGTAGCAGTGAGACAGAGACAAGAGGCTGATATGGAGGTAGCGGAGATGAAGATGTTGAGGTTCTCCTTAGGAGTGACCAGGTTAGACGGGATAAGGAACGAGTACGTCAGAGGGACGGCTCATGTTGCCTGTGTTGGCGACAAAGTCAGAGAAGCCAGACTGAGATGGTTTGGACATGTTCAGAGGAGGGATAGTGGATATATTGGTAGAAGGATGTTGGAGATGGAGCTGCCTGGCAGGAGGGCAAGAGGACGGCCAAAGAGGAGATATATGGATGTCTTAACAGAGGACATGAAGTTGGCTAATGTTAGGGTAGAAGATGTTCATGATAGAGTGAGGTGGAAAAAGATGATTCGCTGTGGCGACCCCTGATGGGAAAAGCCCAAAGAGAAAGAACAGAGAACGTCTCCCTCTGCTGGTTGTTCTGCTGAACTGCAGCCAGACTGTTGGAACCACATGTGCAGAGCAGGAACTTCAGTCTGGAACACAAAACACTAGAGATGTAGTGTTACCTGCTGTGGAAGGCGGGGCTAGACACCTGCTGAGAGGTGTGTTCTACCTACTAGGTAGAAAGTCTCTAGAATAATATCTGTCAGTCTTGCCTGTGGTTTCAGGTCAAAGGTCGTCTGAAAGGACTACAGAGTGGATCATGGATCTCCTGCTGAGGTTCCACGTGTTCTAGTGAACACACGTGTGTTAGAACATGATGTTGGTTAAGGACAAACTGTGAGGAGCACAGACGTCCAACAGCAAAACGCTGCTCAGGTTCAGATCAGGGGGCCGTTCTGACCATTCAGGACCCTCCAGGTGCTGTTGTGGTTGATCACACAGACATGGAAGCCCCCCAGGAGGACAGAGGAGCCCCCGCTGGGGCGTGCCGCGCGTTCCAGTTCTCCTCTGAGAGACAAGAAGGCCAGGAATCAGAACTGCCGTCCAGCCTGTAGACTGGAACCACAGTCAGAGACTGCAGGTGAAAGACCCTCTCCTGGGGGGTCATGAGTAAGCCCACCCCGACCAGAATGGTAGAGTCCAGCCCCCAGCCTCCAGTACGTCTACCAGAAGGGACCGTGGTTCTGGGTTCTGATCCACTCTCTGTCTGTCATGGGAGCCCCCACTAGGGGCAAAAGCTCAGAACAGCTCTGCTTCAACCATCAGTTGTCCTCAAAGCCGTCCTCCACGTTCAGGTTGTGGTTCAGAGAGAAGTTGGATCTTCTGTCATCAGTCACTGCTTTTTGGTTCAGTCCATTGATTGATGTTCATGGCTCCTCCCCCTGGTCTGGAGGAAGTTGACTAGTCTGTTTGTTTCTGTCTAATTATGCCTCCAGGATTTTCTGTTGCTGCAACTTCAGAGGAAAAAGACTTTCTGTTTGTCATCTGTTGATTTGTTTCATTTCTTCTTTGAGGTTTTCCGTGTTTTTTCTAAAGGAAAGCTGCTGCAGAGAAGGACGAGCAGAGGTGGTTACGGGTCTTAACTGGACCCTCATGCAGATCCTGCTGTGAGGTTCTGCTGCTGCTGCTAGAACAGGGAGAACGTCATGAAGAACAGGAACTAAAGTAAGGAAGGAGGTACTGGATATGGAAACAGAGCCTGCTGAGTCAGCAGCTAAAGTTTGTTTGGCCTGAGATTTGTTTCAAGATGGCGCTCCTCTGTGTGTGACATTGCGCTACTCTCAGAGTCCGGTTTTTTCTATGTTAGATGTGTTTCTGTTTCATAACGTCTGCAGAATGTTTGCTCACATCAAGTACAACCAGGAAGCTCTCTTAAGGCTGGAACAAACAAGTCACAGAGATTATTTTACATGAATATCCAGATCCTCCACCTGGAGCTTCAACCCCACGCTGGAATCTCACCACAACAGGCCGCATCAGGCTCGTCTCGTGGAATCGAGAAGCCGCCTCGCAAGTGTGGAAGAAGGGGAGGGACTACATGAAGGCTACGCTGGCTGGCTAGCCGTGGGAGGCTAACACTCCTGATTTCTCTTCGCCAACGTACAATCTTTGGCGAACAAGATGGATGACCTCATCAGCAGGTTGGCTACACAGCGACACATCCAGGACTGCTTCATCTTTTGCCTCTGGGGACAGGGGACCCCCAAAGAGGCCATAAAGCCGGTAGGATTCAGTGTTTACAGAGCTGACCGCAGCACTGCTGACTGCGGTAAAACATGTGGCGGGGGAACCACGATTTTTATTAAACAGTCCTGGAGCTCCGACAACATGAGCATATTCAAAGCAGCTTCACCCAACATTGATGAATAAATGGACACAGTAAAAAGTTGACTTTATTCATCCCACGATGGGGAAATTGTTCAGTAAGCAGCTACATAGACTGGTGCACAAATGGCGTGCAGCCTTCAAATCAGGAGACAGCACAGCGTACAAACACGCCCGCTATGACCTCCAGAAGTCCATTAAAGCTGCCAAAAGAAGCTACAGTCAGAAAATTGAGAGCTGCCACAGAGAAACCAACACAAGATGCCTTTGGCAGGGGATCAAATCCATCACCAACTACAGGACAAACACCAGCAAGGTTTGACCAGAACAACAAAGAGGTCCCCCAAAAGAACTCCCAATCTTCCTAATGTTTCAGTGTTGTAGATGAAAGTGGAGGCTGTGACTGACCTTTGACTACTGAAGTTCATGATCTTCATCTGGGACAAAACAGAAGCATAGCTGCTTCATAAACTCCTGGGCTTCTGTAGCAGAGGAGCTGCTGAACTCCAGAAGAACCAGATGTGAGCCGGCCTTGTGGCAGAGACAGGAAAGACTACTGAGAGCTTCACTGGACGACTACACAGTTACTCATGAGGAACCGATCGAGACCAGTCAGGCTGTGTGACCAGTTGTGTGTATTGTGACCAGTTGTGTGTATTGTGACCAGTTGTGTGTATTGTGACCAGTTGTGTGTATTGTGACCAGTTGTGTGTATTGTGACCAGTTGTGTGTATTGTGACCAGGGAAAACACCGTTCTGCATTTGAAGACGTGTTGTGGTCGCTCCACTGATGATGTCACCACCCAGAGCTCTGAGCAGCATTGATTCAGTCCTTAATGAAAAGGATCACTGTTAAACTGTTTTTGTTTACTCCTCTCCTCATCAAGCTGGGGCCTGTTTCAGAAAGGAGGTTAAGTGTAAACTCTGAGTGAGTTAACCCTGAAATCAGGGAAACTCTGGGTTTTCCGTTTCAGAATGGGAGGTTTGTTAAACCAGAGAAAGCAGAGTAAGTCAAACCCGTTTCTGAAAGAGAGGTAACTTCTACTCGGAGTCAGTGTCCATGGTTACTTATGCTGTGAACCTAACCTGGTCGGGAGCAGGTTTTATTCTCTAAACTCAAAGTTTCTGCCGGTCCCCTCCCCTTTTTAAAGACGAAGCGGTATTTTTCGCTTTAACCTTCATTGCCCACATTTCCGTCACACAGAGACGGTCTAAGTGACAAGAATGACTTGTTCTTTTTTGGAGGACCCAATAGACGAGGAGGCTGCATTCATTCATAGAGAATTATATTTACCTCGTACGAGGATTTTGAGAAGACTGGATTTTTTGTCATTTCCCCATACGTTTTTGTTTGAGTGTTACTGTTTTTCGTTGCAGTCAATTACATATATACAATGAAAACAACATTAGATATTGCTATGTAGATGTTTCATATGTCAAATATTGTCAACAAAGCCTACATCCATGACATGCTCACATTTGACCTGATTGAATTATGTTTTATGGTTCATTTTTAGCTGCTGCCATGTTCCTTGTTGGATTCTAATCCTTGCGTCGGCGCTGTATTTCTCGACCTAAAAAAGGCATTTGACAGTGAATCATGAGATTCTTTTGTCTAAATTAACATACTTCAACTTTTCTATGGATGCAAATCAGTGGATTAAATCATATCTAGAATTCAGAAAACAGTGTGTTTGTATTAACGGTGTCAAATCAACTTTCTTAGATGTCCCTGTTGGTCTACCACAGGGATCAATACTTGGGCCTTTATTGTTTTCTATGTATATTAATGATCTGCCAAACACATGTGGTAATGTTGAATTTCAAATGTATGCTGATGATGCTGTCATCTTCACTAGCGGAAAAAATATTCAAGAAGCAGCCTCTGTTCTTACCTCAGCTCTGGTTCCTGTAAATGAACGGCTTTCTAAATCTTGCTTATTGTTAAATACAACTAAAACTGTTTGTATGATGTTCACTAAGCAACCATTGGACATCAAGCATTAGGGTATATTTTTGGAAGGACAGGAACTGGTAATTGTCTCTAAATTTAAGTATCTTGGTGTGACTCTTGATTCAACTCTAAGCTTCAAGAGCCATATTAAAAAAATATCGAATACTGTAAAATTCAATTTGAATAATTTTAAACAAATACGACCATTCATAACACTTGGAGCTGCTAGAATGTTTCTGCATTCAATGATTCTATCACATATTGAATACTGTATTACATGTTGGTCCTTGGCGGGTGTAAATACGAGCAAAACCATAGAATCACTTTACAAAAAATCCCTTAAGGTCTTATATAGAAAACCAATGTCATTCCATGTCTGTAATATCTTGAAAAAGTACAAGTTGTTAAGCTTTGAGAATTTTAAAAACTTTATATTTGCTTGTTTGATGTACAAGGTGGTACATGGACTTGCTCCGCCTCCCATGTCTGACTATTTTAAAAAAAGAGCTCACAGTGCTCTCAGGACTAGGGCCTCTTCTCGGGGGGACTGTGTGGTTCCATACAGAAAAACAGCCTTTGGACAAAACGCTCTTTCTATAAAGGCCAGTAAACTTTGGAACAGTCTTCCACTGTACATCAGGGAGGGTCAAACATTACAGACCTTCAAAACACAGCTCAAGCATTGGCTGAAAGCAAACCAGTCCTGTAGCCACTGACTTTTAACTCTCTTAATGTACCACCTTCTTGTGTTCTTATTGTATCTGTGATTCTGTCTTTTGTTTTGTCCTGTTTTATGTTTCCTGCCTAGAGACTATGGATGCAAATTAGCATCATTGCCATAATCCAGCATGTTTACGCCTATCATTGTTTGGTAGATGTTCATTAATGTGCACTGTCCCTATTAAATAAAGCTTAAACTAAACTAAACTAAACTTTTAATTCCTGCAGGATTGCATCTACATGAAAATGAAATCAGGGACATTGAATTAGATTAATGGAACAATTACTTTTTGGAAACACAATTGCATGTATTAATATTAAACTGACCAACGTTTGCAAGAGGGGAAGGTTAACAAAAAAGTCCTCTAAGCATTACCGACGTTAAATGCATTTTCCCCCCAGATTGGTTTTGTACTCTATGCAGCATTTCATGCATTTACACCAGGAATAACACTTCAAAAGTACACCGAAATATCGCCATTTTTTATTTCACACCTTACGCTATTTAGAACGTTATTTATTACAGCCAATATTTTATAACAATGATTTAAATGCAAACTTACGCATTAACTTGAGCAGCTATGTTTTCCACGCTAACTGTCTCTGTTTTGCAGATGCAGCGGTGTTGCTTTTCTTCTGGAATATGTGCTCATATTCACTGTAACTCTGCAGCAGCACGTCAAGTTCAGCTGGAGACAAATATGCAGACCTCTTTGTTTCCACGGTTGCCATGGTGACTCATAATATCTGCGCTCCATTGATAATGGCTTCTTATGGTCGCAGTGCGCACGCTCAACTCTGAATCAGTCCACTCAGAGTTGATTAACCTAACTCTGATCAGCTTCTCTGAAACAGA
The DNA here is from genome assembly GCA_023969325.1 of Oryzias curvinotus. Lineage (NCBI taxonomy): Eukaryota > Metazoa > Chordata > Actinopteri > Beloniformes > Adrianichthyidae > Oryzias > Oryzias curvinotus. The sequence continues at coordinate 231,160 of JALJSC010000127.1, forward strand.
AAACTCAGAGTTGTTAATCTCCCGATTGACCAACTCAGAGTTCAAGTTCAACCTCAGAGTTGGTTGAACCTCCTTTCTGAAACAGGCCCCTGGTCAGAGATATGTCCAGGAGAAGGCCTCCACATGACCTTTTTGTGGGGGAAAGACGGATTTCTGTGCTTTTATCTGGAGCGGTGTCGTCTCCTCAACATGATAGTTATGCTCTAGAAAGGACAACTTCCTGACAAACTTTTATGCAGATGACTGTTTGATGAGACTGAGCTCAGAAGAAGAAACCATGAAGACTCTCTGTTGTTTTTTAAAAAGGTACATTCATAATGATGGACAGACTGTGAATGTCCCGTACAGCAACATCACTTTATGTATGGAAGCCTGGATGACTGTGGTGTAGTGTCCTGCATTAGACTAACCAATTCCAGAGGTGACTGTCAAGATTTGTCCATGTTTCTCCATCTCCGCCTTCCTTTCCCACTCACCTGTTCACTGATCGCTGACTTGCTTCAGCTGTGTCTCTGGGTCATTAGGTGGGTGTGTCCACTCATTCTCTGCCAGTTCGTAGTTCCTCACCTCTCACTGAATCCAAGTGTTTGCTCAAGAAATTTCTTGTCTGTGTTGTTTCTACTGGTTCCTGAAGCACAGAGTCTGCTGCCTCCACCTCTCCACCAATCACAGGATTCCCTCCACGCCATGACATCACACTTCCTGATAGACTCACCAAGACATCAGTTCATTCAACAACTGGACCTTTGAACTCTCTTAATAAACTTCTTCGTACCCTGTCCGTGCCTTAACTTGGGTCTTCACTCAAACCTAACAGAAACGTCCATGAGGCCTTTGTGTTTGACAAAGCAGCAGTGGAACCACCAGCATTCCATGGATGGAACCACTGGAACCGATTGTTCCACCTGCCAGAGAGGATGCTATGCTACAGCTTCAGACTGAGGTTCTGGTTCTGACGGACGGAACGTCTGAAGTCCATTGGGATGATGTTCAATACCACATGCTAGTGGTCAACACAACCTCCAATCAGAAACATCCAACAGAGGAACGTGGGTTCAAAGCCGATGCTCCTCCAGAGGAATGAAAGTGTCTGACGTTCTAGAAAACCACACATGGATCAATGGTCCTAAAGTTCTGTCAGAACCAGCAGAACATTCTGCTCAGCCAGGAACATTGGATGTTCAGGATAGAACATCAAAGGAGTGTACTCTGATAAATACCACAAACACATCAGCAATGACATCACAGAACAGAAGACAGGTTCTAACAGGTTCTAACAGGTTCAGATCTATATTCATGAAAAGTACAGCAAGATCAAAGAATGTGAGTAAAATATATTGAACTTAGAACGTTTTGAAAATGATCTAACATCTTCATCTGCTGGCTAGAGGCGCTAGCTGCTACGTTTGCTGCTATATGTCTTCCACCTGCTAGCTTCACGACCACCGTCCAAAGTAAGAATAGCCAATAAATAACTCTACCTGAAGTAAAGACAAGCTAACAGTCTATGTGTCGTAGACATTACAGGTCTGTACCACACGCCTGCGTCTCATCTACGTCCCCTTACTCACCCTCACGTGTTACATACGTGTTTACGTGTCGCCCACAGCATGAACATAGAAAAAACAGACATGTTCTCTACGGGTTCAGGGAGCGATCTAAGACTAGATATTTTCTGCAGGTCTCCTGCGTGTCCCGCACAGATTGGACCGTTTTACAGCCTCAGACGTCTGCATCCACTATAAGACAGTTAGGACTTAGACTTACCCTCAAACCGATCCAGAACCTCGTCTCCGGAGCAGACCCAAGGTTCTCCTGAAGTCGGAGTCTTCCTGTTTGTGGTCAGAGTGATGTTCTCTCCAGAGAACCCAACTTTGACAACAACAGAACCACAGAAACATGATCTGATTGGATTTACCATAACTATTCTAGCGTTAGCATGTTGATTCCAGCAGGTTATGAAGCCGTGTTAGCGGTGGAACAGTTACGGTACGTAGAGTTTGTGGTATTTAACCGTCAGCGGTGACATCTCAGGTGTTAAAGGGTTCATTCTACATTGCTAGCTTAGCTTGGAGTGACGTTTCTAACTTTCTCTGTTTAGCGTCTTTAGATCCTCAGAATTTCTGCTTCAGAACCAAAACCAACATCAAACATTTGACTGAATGTGATTTTAATCTCAGAAAGTTTTTGCTAAAATCTTTATTATTTTTAACAAAAAGACGATTTATCGTTTCGTTAGCTCAACCCACACCTCAGTCTCACAGTGATGACATCATCATGCTCTGACTGGTTTCATATTAAACCCAAACTAATTTGTTAACAGAATTCAACAGAAAATAAATATAAAAGAATAAACTATAGATATAAATAAAGGACTTACCTGTAGAAAGAAGATCAAAGTTCCATAAATTCTGGTAAATCTCAGATCTAGTTTAGTCTTTGAAATCGAGGCCTTTCAGGTTCCTCTGCAGGTGGAGCAGAGAGAACTCCAGAAGAGACTTTAGACCTGAAGAACATCAGCATGTGACTCACTGCAGCATCTCTGATGAAAACTAAAGAGCCGCAAACTTTAAACTCAGACTTCCTACAAGCAGGTTCTAGACGCACAGATGTATTAATAGAATCAATAACATTTATGACATGACCTTTCAAAATAAAATGCAAACGTTGCTCTATAATATTCAGATTTGTGGTTCTGACTGCTGAGCAGAAAAAAGACAGAAGGATCTGGTTCCCCTAATGATCAAATGGTTCCCTTTGGCAGAGTGCACGTAGCCCCACGTGCACGTGCACACTGTCTGCTTCATCCTCCTCCTAACCCACAGTGTCTTGATGGACAGATGTCTTCAGAATTTCACCTTTGATGTAATATTTGTCTTTCTGCAGATCTAGTATAAATGTTTCACAGTTTAAAATAATAACTTATTTTAAGCTGTATCTCAGCACTTCCTACCTCACTAAACCTCCCTCTTTATTTATTTTTCTTCTATTACCCCCCTCCCCCCACAAACTTCCCACCTCTTCCTCCCCTTTAATAAAATGAATATGTATATATACTTCAAACACAAAATGTGGCAAATAAATGATAAATAATAAATAAAAAAACAGAAAGGGGTTTATATAAATCTACACTCTAAAGATCCAGAACCTCTTTCTGTGATAGTTCAACTTTTCCAGCACTAAAGTTCTTCATCTCTGATCTGTTTGCTCAGTTGTTGGACAGAACAAGTTAAAAATAGAAAAAGTCTAAAGTTTGTAAGTTTACCGTCTTTTCTGAATGTTTTAGTAGAAACAGAGACTGAAGGTGAATGAAGACGAGGAACACTGACCGTCTCTGCAGCTCTTCATCTCTAATCGTCTCTATGGAGATCTTCATCACAGCTGAAACTCACCACTCTGTCAGGAACTATTTAAGCTCCGCCCACAACAGCCAGATAAACCTGTTGGTTGTTTTTCACTGACAGTCAGCTGACCTTCAGATATTTACATGAATGCAGCATCAGAGTGAATCATTCCACAGAGATGTGACAGAAATGATTGATTGACAGGCTGACCAAAGAGAAGGACTGAATGATCCATGAAAGAACATGAAGAGGAACCCACCGTCTGTTCCTGTGATGGACGTAGAACCGTGATTGTAGAATGGAAATGTCCTTTCTGTTCTAGAATCTGTTCATTCCAGGTTCTGATGACCCAGACTTTAGTCTGTCTGATTCCTGAAACGTCACAAACGTCATCATTTAGAGAACATGATTGAACAGCTGAAGTATAATCAGAGTAAAAGCAGAGACTGACAGCTGTCACTCAGGTTTCTACCAGGAAGTTCTTCTTCAAACTTTCAGTTTTAGTCTAAATCTTTTGGCTTAAATGAAAGGAACTGATTTCAAATCAAACTTCTGACCCTTCGTCTCCTGAAATGACCAGTTTTTCTGAATGAATCACATAAATCTTCTAGAAACAGAGCAGAGGGTCATTACCTGCAGTTGAGAGCAGCCAGATGAAGTGACTGTCTAGTTGAAGCTCCGCCCTCTTTCCTGGTCATCTTCCCTCATTCTTTAGCCGCAGTCTTGTGGTAACTTCCACGTCTCAGAGTCTTCGTGCTGACGAAGCTGAGGATGTGAAAGCAGCTCTGGTCTGTTCATGCAGACACAGCAGCAGGTCTGGATGAAGCGCTCTTATTGTGAAGGTCCTTCCTGTCCTGAAGAACCGCCCTCATTCTGGTGATGACTGACAGCAGGAGGCATGCGGTTCTGCTGGTTCTTCTGGTTCCTTTAAAGAGTTCCTGTTCCCACCAAAGCTCAGAATCTGGTTCCTCTACGTTCTAACAGGGTGAGCCTGAAGAACACAGACTTGTGCTGGCTTCCATCAGGAACTGTCTCTCAGACTCTCTGGGTTCCAGACTTTTCTCCAAACATCCTCGTCTTTCTGCAGATTTACATGATTGGATTTGGTTTGTAAATCAGCTCCATGAAAGTCCAGCTTTGTTCTCAAAGACCTGCTTCCACTGGAACAGGAAGTGATGTCAGAGCGGACTCTGGGCGTGTGCTGCAGACGGACTGAAGTATTTGAAGAGCTCCTTGATCCAGCCTGACTACCTGAATCTCTGGAAGCTGTGGGCGTGTCTTGACTGACACGTCTCTGTAGCTCCACATGGCAGTCAGGGACTGTACCACTGGACTGGCAGACGGGGGGGGGGGGGTGTCCTATTTAAGGAGGGGGACCACAGGGTGTGTTCCAACTACAGAGGAATCACAATCTTCCGCCTCCATTGGAAAGACTATGACAGAGTTCTGGAGAGGATGATGGATGATGGATGGATGGATGGATGGGTGGATGAATGGATGGATGGATGGATGGATGGATGAATAATGGATGGATGGATGATGGATGGATGGATGATGGATAGATGATGGATGGATGGATGCATGGATGGATGACGGATGGATGGATGGATGGATGATAGATGGATGGATGGACGATGGATGGATGATGATGGATGGATGATAGATGGATGGATGATGGATAATGATGGATGGATGATGATGGATGGATGGATGGATGGACGATGGATGGATGATGGATGGATGGATGATGGATGGATGATGATGGATGGATGATGGATGGATGGATGGATGGACGATGGATGGATGATGATGGATGGATGATGGATGGATGGATGGATGGATGATGATGGATGGATGGATGGATGGATGGATGGATGGACGATGGATGGATGATGGATGGATGGATGGATGGATGGATAATGGATGGATGGATGATGGATAGATGATGGATGGATGGATGCATGGATGGATGACGGATGGATGGATGGATGGATGATAGATGGATGGATGGACGATGGATGGATGATGATGGATGGATGATAGATGGATGGATGGACGATGGATGGATGATGATGGATGGATGACGGATGGATGGATGGATGGATGGATGGATGGATGGATGGATGATGATGGATGGATGGATGGATGGATGGATGGACGATGGATGGATGGATGGATGGATGGATGGATGGATGGATGGATGATGATGGATGGATGGATGGATGGATGGATGGACGATGGATGGATGATGGATGATGGATGGATGGATGGATGGATGGATGATGGATGGATGGATGAGTGTATAGTTGGACAGAAAGTTGAGTTTCTGCATTTCCAACCTTGTTTGTGGTGTTTTGTGTTTCCAGCAGCAGGAAGTGATGCTAATCTGTCTCTGAACTTCCTGAACTCCACAACCAAGAACCACAACTTGGTTATTCTTTCCTGTTTGTGTGTTGAATTCATCAGGAAGTTCAGCAGCAACACAACTGCAGACCAGAGAAAACAACAGCTATTTCTTCTTTAAGAGTACTGGTAAATCGCCTGTCTGTCCTGGGGGAGGATCCCTCCTTCATGTGGACCCCCCCTGAGGTTTCTTCATTTTTACCGGAATCTGTTTTCTAGGAGTTTTTTCTTAAAGAGAAGGGGGGTCTAAGGGCAGGCATGTCCAGTTTAGTTTAGTCAGTTTGTTAGTTAAATTTAGTATTTTCCTATTGACTTCTATGTATTCATGATCCTTTTGAGTTCATGTTTCACTTACTGATACAGTCCAAAGCCCATGGAGACAATTGTTGTTGGGAATTTGGACTATACAAAGAAAATGGAATAGAATTTTTTATTTAGAAGTTTGTTGGTTTGAAAACCAGACGACAAACAGAAATGTCTTTTTCCTGACTGTTCTGAGCTTTTGCCCCTGGTGGGGGCTCCCACAGAGAGACAGAGAGCAGATCAGAACCCAGAACCACGGTCCAGTTCTTCCACCAAGACTGCTTCACTCTGGAGTCAGGCCTGTGGCTCCTCCCATCGGCCCTGGTGGGGTCCAGCCCCCGAGTGAGACCCCGCCCTTCCTCTGTTGTGGGCCCACCACCTGCAGCTACACTCAGAGGGGGCTGCTGCTACATGGACTGGGGGGCAGTGGAATGTGGGGGCCTTGGCGGCCCAAAGCAACTCCTGGAATCTGGTTTTTGGGTTCAGGACGTCCCTCTGGGAGACGTACAGCAGGCTGGGAAGTACATGGTCCACTGATGGACCTGGACTCTGAGAATGGTAGAGTCCAGTCCCTCCCTCTGGAGGGACTGGACTCTACCATTCTGGAGAGGGTCCTTTAACCTCCAGGTGGGGGCTCCTCTGTCCTCCTGGGGGGCTTCCATGTCTGTGTGATCAACCACAGCAGCACCTGAAGGTTCCTGATTGGTCAGAACGGCCTCCCTGATCTGAACCTGAGCGGCGTTTTGCTGTTGGAGGTTCTAATGCATAAAGTAAAACAAGGAGCAGATTTCCAGGCAGAGACATGATGTCAATGGATGAAGCAGAAAAGAACCACAAACGAGGTTCATCGTGAGACACGCATGGTGTTCAGATCTGCATGCTGATGCCCCACTAGCCGCGTTTCCATGGGAAAAAGTAATCAGAAAGAACACCTGATCGGAAAGAAAATGTGTCATGTAAACGCGCCGTTCGGAACACTCTGCCCCGGTCAGACTCTTTCGGATCAAACTTTCTTTCCGATCGAGATAGGTGGTTATACATGTGGTTATACACCCCTCCCGAAGGGGCTGCCGGGGAGAAGCGCTTCGTGCCCACTGAGGTCTGGACCTGGCGTCCGAGCTCTGCGTTCGTTCGGGCTCCGGTGCCAGTAGACCGAGTGAACCGCTCTGAGCAAAGCAGCAGGATTTGTTAATGTGTTTGGGGGGGTGCTTTGCTACGTGTGCGTTTTGTTGTGTTGCTATGTGTGAGCCGAGCCGCCGCTCTGGGTTAGCGGCTGCAGGACTCAGGAGAACCGAGCAGAGCTCGGCCCGTCAGCACACACATTTGGGTCGGTGTGTGAGCTTCAGAGCAGAAATGTGGCTCAGTCCTTAGAAACTGTCCAAACAATCACGTGGATTTGTGTTTCCTGTTGTGTCCCAACAAAATAAAGGCTGTTATTCCCAAACATTTGCGTGCAGCCAAGCTAATGTAGTTAGCCCGTGTTTATAGCCTCTCCTAACCCTGGCTTCAAGCTCCCCCTGCACAAAAAAAAGCACCGACCACACGGATTAAATATAAAACGATGAGCGAATAGACGCTTCATAATATTCATAACATTAATAAAAACACGTTTGAAAGATCGTCTCGTATATTACCGAGCTGCTGCATAAATGTATGTGACAGCAAAGGTTTGTTTACAACGGGACACTTCCTTCCGGGTTCTTCAACAGTACTGCGCATGCCCAAATGATTTATTCCGACCCAAACTGTGACCCATGGGAACGCTTGTTCTAATTGGAAAAAGGTTTTCTGGGCCCATGTGCACGGGTGAATTTTAACCTGACCATTGATCCCATCAAGATATTTTGCCCATGTAAACGCGGCTACTGAGGCGCAAAACAGCAAAAACTGGAAAAGGCTGAAGCTAAAAAAAAAACATTTTTCCATCAGAAAAGAATTAATTCATAGATTTTCAGCTCTGTTGAACCATTACAATGTTTTTCCCTCCATAAATTTAAAAGACTTTGACCTGCAGCTTTACCAGCTGGTTCAGCGCTTCAGGCCGTCTGTCTGCGCGCAGAATCCATCCCTCTGAGCTCTTTATTAATATCAATACAAATACGTGTTTTTATTCCTGCGGGACGGGAGAAGACACAAAATCACTGCATCTCTATTATTGTGCGGGAATAAATTCTCAGAGTTTTGCGGGTTGCGGGTGGGAGTGTAACTGTGACCAAGGTACCGTCAGTGCAGAGTGGGACCACCAACACAAAAATGGCTGAGACAATAAAAGCTTGTAAAACATGTAATTTAATTAAAAACTCAAACTCTAAAAATGCAGTCAAATGCTCTGATTAACAGTACACAGAATAAATAAAAGGGAGATGCAGGAATAAAAACAGGAAGGCCGAGCCGACCGCCCATGCAGGAGGGGAGGGAAAGAGAGAGGCCGTGGACTAAGCCAGTAAGAGGCAGCGCACCTCACTCCAATCCGTGCTGAAAACAACTAAAACAAACCCACACAGGATAAGAAAATAAACATGCCAAAGAAACTTCCACTACACACTAAAAGGGAAAAATAATAAACAAATACAGTGAGGGAACTGGAGTGAGGAAGACGCTGCCACCAGGGGCCCCCTCACCGACACCACACGCACTGGCGCCCGACTCAGACCTGTAAACCAATAAAAGAAATCAGAGTCAACCACACAATAAGTACAACATCACTCTAAAAGCACATTAAAATGTATAAAAAGGGGTGGGTAAAGAACACGCAGTGGCTCAGGACATCTGCAACATCTCCAGCCGCTTACAGCATCTAGTTAAAAGAGCAGAGTATGAGTAAAAAATGTAATCTACATCCTCCCAACAAAAGGAGCTTCAGCCATACATACCACCATGCAGGCAGGCAGCCACTGTCTGTCCACTCACTCCCTGTTTCTTATATAGGGACAGACACAGCTGTACCAAATCCCCAATCAGCAGGGCTGCACCTGTCACAGGCAGACCTGCCGGTTACATTCTTCCCCTGTTTTTTTTTTGTTGGCGTCCCGACAACTCACTGCCACGGGCGAAACAACCCTTCAAGCATACTGCTGGACACCTGCACCTGAGACCCTGCAGCCCCCTCTAACCTAGTCCCAACACCTACTGGTAGATGATGGGGGTTTGTATGCTGTCCAGCCGTTTGGCGAGTAGTCCTTCGTAATACAGGAGGGTCGACTGTGTTCGGACAGGCAGCAGGAGCAGCCTCCACTGTAGGCACGGCCGGGACCCCAGTTCGTTTTTGTCCTGATGAAGGTCTTAAAATCCAGAAGCCATTCTCCTCAACGTCAGGGCTCCTTGCTCTAGAACTGGGTCTATCTGGCAAAACAGGTGGTTCCACAGGTATAGGCTTAATCATGCAACGATTTACTTGTCGTACCTTTTCAGGCTGATCCCATGGGGCAACGGTATAGACGGCCCCTCCAGGCTCAGGAGGTCTTGTGACCACAAACACTTCAGGAGCCCACTTGTCCTGGATCTTGTTGCGCCCTCTGTGTGAGAAGTCCCTCAGGTACACCCTCTGTCCAGCTGGCAACACCTCCTCTGTAACATGTTTGTCTGCCCTTTCCTTCCTCCCCGCAGCAGCTAGGCGCATTCGTTCTCTGGCACCTACTATAGCCACTTGTAGCCTTCTCTTGTGTTCACTGACCCAATGACGGGCCTCGCCGGCAACAGGCTCCTCAATGCGACCCAGAAGAAAGTCAACAGGTAACTGAGGTTCACGACCAAACATGAGAAGGAACGGAGAGTGTCCTGTTGACTGGTGTGGAGTGGTGTTGTAACTAAACAACACTTGGGGCAAATACTCAGGCCAGCGGTGCTTTTGGTCAACTGGGATGGTTCGCAGCAGATCATGAAGCGTGCGATTAAACCGCTCACATTGGCCATTTCCTTGAGGATGGTAGGGTGTTGTGCGGGACTTCTCAACGCCATACAACTCACAAAGCTGGTATATGATGTTATTTTCAAAACAGCGGCCCTGATCCGAGTGAAGCCGTGTAGGGACCCCAAACTTGTAAAACCACTCCTTGATGAGGATGTCTGCCACAGTAGAAGCCTTCTGGTCTCGGGTTGGCACAACCTGGGTAAACTTGGAAAAGACATCGGTCATAACTAGTACTTGCTCTCTCCCATCCCTCGCTGGCTCCAACATGGAAAAGTCAATGGCCAGAATTTCATTCGGCTTTGAAGCCAAGAGATGACCCAAAGGTGCTCGTACCTGGGGTTGGGTGCTTTTGGCCAGACAACACCGTTCACACTTCAGGCACCAATCCCGAATAATGGCACCCATACGTGGCCAGTAACACCTTTGCTGGATCAACTCCAGAGTACGTTCAGTGCCTTGATGGCCATGGTGGGTATGCAATTGCTGAAACACCTCTTCCTGTAGGCTCTCTGGCAGTACTAGCTGGAGGACTGGCTCACCCCCGTCTGGTCGCTGGTAGGTACGATGCAACAGTCCATCTTTAATGCTAAGCCGACCCCACTGGCGAAGCAGTCTCTGTGCCCCGACCTCCAGTGCTTGCTTCTCCAGCCGGCCGGGCATTCGCTGCTGCCCAACCAGGTGCATAATCGGTGCAATGGTTGCATCTGCCTGCTGCAAAACCACCAGATCATCTGTAGTCCGTTGCGGTACCGTGGAAACACTGGACTGAGTGGCTGAAATGGGAGCACATTCCACCTCTTGAAGTCCTTCTGGTAACACAGACCCTGGACGAGCTGGCGTCATGATGGTACAGGCCTTGGTTTGAGGTTGTCGAGAAAGAGCATCTGCATTTTGATTGGTGCGGCCAGAGCGGTATCTCACTGAATAATCAAACACAGCCAGCTCTGCTACCCAACGCTGCTCTGTGGCTCCCAGCTTTGCTGTCTGTAAATGACTAAGGGGATTATTGTCAGTCCACACTACACACTTATGGCCCACCAAATAGTCCCGGAACTTTTGCGTCATGGCCCACTTCATTGCCAGGAACTCAAGTTTCATAGAGCTGTAGTTCTTCTCTGCTTGGTGAAGACTACGACTCGCATAGGCTATGGGCCTGATTTTGACCTCCTGCTCTTGAGACAGCACTGCGCCCAGACCCTCGTGACTTGCATCCACTTCTAAAATGAAAGGCAGATTAAAGTTAGCATATGCCAAAACAGGTGAGGAGATCAGTTTTTCTTTCAGTCTTTGGAAAGCACCCTCACACTGGTGGGTCCATACTTCATTCAAGGACTCCCTCCGCTGACGACGCCTTTTCCCGGACAACTCAGCAATAGCCCGATGAAGAGGGGCAGCCAACTGGGCAAAGCCTTCCACAAAGCGCCTATAATAGCTTGCAAATCCCAAGAATGTTCTTAATTCAGATACAGTCTGGGGAGGGGCCCATTCGGCGACAGCCGCAATCTTCTTTGGATCAGTTGCCACACCAGCTGCAGACACAACATGACCCAGGTAGTCCACCTGCTGTTTAAGGAAATGACACTTTTCCAGCTTAATTTTCAGGGACTCCTTTTCAAAACGGCTGAGGACCAGCTCCAATCTAGTCAGGTGCTCATCAACAGTGGAGGAAAAGACAATCACATCATCCAAATACAGTAACAGAGTGCGACAATTCTGGTCCCCAAACATCCTTTGCATAAGCCGCTGGAAAGTACTGGGGGCGTTACATAAGCCAAAAGGCATCCTCTGAAACTCAAACAGGCCGAAGGGTGTACAGAAAGCAGTCTTCACCTTATCCTTCTCCGTTACTGCCACCTGATGGTAGCCACTGGCCAAGTCAAGTGTTGAGAACCATCTGGCACCTGATAGGGCGTCCAGTGATTCCTCGATCCTCGGTAGAGGGAAAGCGTCCTTCCTCGTCTTGCTGTTCAAAAGTCTGTAGTCGACACACAACCTCAAAGTCCCATCCTTCTTCCGAACAAGAACTATTGGGGAGGCGAAGGGGCTACAGCTCTCCCGTATGACCTGGCTGTCCAGCAGTTTGCGTACATGAGCCCTAACCTCGTCATAATCAGACGGTGGGATTCGCCTATGTCGCTGCCTCACAGGGGTCTCATCAAGCAGGGGTATGTCATGGGTTATCAAATTGCTACAACCTAGGTCAAACTCTGAGGTGGCAAAAGCACCCTCGTGGCGTAACAACAATGCTCGCACCTTCTGCTGATCCAACTCTGATAATGCAGATAGGTCAACCGACTGGACCTGTTTTTGGACAGTGTTCATCTCCACAGTTGTATGAGACGCAACCATAGCAGTGGATCTACTGCTTTGGTTTACAAATGAAACACCATCTGGGAAACTGACCACATCTGCCTGGCTGAGTAGGCCAATCGGCTGGTGGGGTCGGAGGGTTATGTCCAGCTTCCCTACATTCACAATAGGGATATAAACTGTGCCCTCCTGACCAACGACCATGGCTGGAGATAACAAAAGGTTCTCAGGAAGGGCATAGCCATCTTCCAAGGGCTCAATTAGTGCAGCACCTGTTAACTGTGTGAACTGGGAGCAACACGTGGCTGCGACCCATTTAACAGTGCCTCCTGGTATGATAACCGAGTGCTTGCCTCTAACCCGGGCCATCCCTTTCTTCAACACCTGAGCTGTAGACGTCATCTGATGGTGGCACTGTAATGCCTGTTGCCAGTCCTGGGGTGTCTGCTGTACTTCGGGGAGAGCAAAGAGATCAGGTCCATGTTGATTAAACAGCTGCTGGTAACACTCTTTAATAACATTCATCCCCAACACACCCACAACATCTGAAGACCTATTAGGTCGTGCAAGGTTTTTAACAACCAAGACACCCCGCTGTGCCACAAGCTGACCAAAAACAACAACATCTAGTTCAACATAGCCGTGGTATGGGATTTCCAACCCATTTGCAGCCGTTAACGCGAGCCAATTGCAAGGTTTTATAGCCTGCTGCAAAGATTGATTGAAGAAGCTTTCAGATATGGTGGTTACCATCGAGCCTGTGTCAAGGAGAAGGTTAGCGACCACCCCTCCTAATTTAACAGCTACTGTAGGGCATTGTGCCACAAGATTGGATGTGCCTGGGGGCACGCATGGACCCCGACCCTGGGAGCCAGCACTCTTTCCACCTGATGTTTGGCCCCTCACATCAGGTGGAAGTTTCCCGCCTCCTGAGCTGCCACAGAAAGTGAAGCCCCTGGCTGGGTTGGGACACGCTCATTCTCACACTCACGAGCATAGTGACCGGGTTTTTGACAACGCCGACACACCACACTTGACCGCGTACGGCTAGTTGGGGGTTGAGAGGCCGCCTGTAGAGCTAGAAAACCCTGTGTCAGTTTATCCAGCTGCTCTTGTTTTTCTAACAGCTTCCGCAAGGCTGAAACCTCTGTGTTTGTAGGGGTGGGGGCTCTAGCATTCAAATATTGCACTGAAGAAAAAGAAGGGACTGAATAAACCCGCCCCCGTGGCTCCCCACAACGCCCCTCCTGTTCCCAACGAATAGCCTCTGCTCTGATTTCCAACAATGAGCTTCTTGGGTCCTGTCTCACCAACCGTTTCAGTTCCCGGCGTAGGTTGGGATCTAACACATTCTCCACGAACTGGTCTCGAAGCAACCTAGAGGAATCCAACGTCCGCCCTGGTGCACACCGTTCAACCTTCTCCATAATGCAACACAAAGCATGGGAAAACTCCTGCAGTGATTCACCCTCCTGCTGCTGCCTGGAAAAAAATATTTGTTGCAATGAAATGTATGACTTTGAACACCCATACATATCCTGTAGTATTTCCAATATTTTCTCTGGGTCCTCCCTGTCACCTCGTGGCCTATATCTAATTTCATCCCTGGCTTCACCTTCCAGATGATCATAAATAAAATAGGCCTGGTCGACAGGATCCAACCGTCTGGTTCGTAATGTTGCCCTCATCTCCTCCACCCAATCCTCGACCAGAACCCCAGTCCTTCCCTGGAAATGTGGGCATTTTCGCTCCCTCTGGATATATACCAGCCTTTCCAAAGGCTCGTTACCACCCCCAAAGGCTCTACCAGAAGCCTCTTCATTTTGTGAGCGGTCAACCCGAGCACACAGATTATCCAGGGGTCGTGGTGCTTCCTCATCAGCCATTGGTGAAGGATGGGGGTCTTCCAACCAGTGAACGTTGAACCCAGGTAGTGGTGACCACAGGAATGGGGGGTCCGAAGGAGCACACTGCGTGTTCTACCCAAAAAAAAAAGAAATCAGCCCAATTTGGTTACCACAACTGCACCAACGGAAATTAGATCCTGCCGGCAACGCCAGAAATGTGACCAAGGTACCGTCAGTGCAGAGTGGGACCATCAACACAAAAATGGCTGAGACAATAAAAGCTTGTAAAACATGTAATTTAATTAAAAACTCAAACTCTAAAAATGCAGTCAAATGCTCTGATTAACAGTACACAGAATAAACAATAAAAGGGAGATGCAGGAATAAAAACAGGAAGGCCGAGCTGACCGCCCGTGCAGGAGGGGAGGGAAAGAGAGAGGCCGTGGACTATGCCAGTAAGAGGCAGCGCACCTCACTCCAATCCGTGCTGAAAACAACTAAAACAAACCCACACAGGATAAGAAAATAAACATGCCAAAGAAACTTCCACTACACACTAAAAGGGAAAAATAATAAACAAATACAGTGAGGGAACTGGAGTGAGGAAGACGCTGCCACCAGGGGCCCCCTCACCGACACCACACGCACCGGCGCCCGACTCAGACCTGTAAACCAATAAAAGAAATCAGAGTCAACCACACAATAAGTACAACATCACTCTAAAAGCACATTAAAATGTATTAAAAGGGGTGGGTAAAGAACACGCAGTGGCTCAGGACATCTGCAACATCTCCAGCCGCTTACAGCATCTAGTTAAAAGAGCAGAGTATGAGTAAAAAATGTAATCTACATCCTCCCAACAAAAGGAGCTTCAGCCATACATACCACCATGCAGGCAGGCAGCCACTGTCTGTCCACTCACTCCCTGTTTCTTATATAGGGACAGACACAGCTGTACCAAATCCCCAATCAGCAGGGCTGCACCTGTCACAGGCAGACCTGCCGGTTACATAACGCATACCATGCGAGAGCGGGATGAAGAAAATAGTCCCGCGCAGGGCTCTATACACCTCTACTGCTGCACTGTGTGTTTTTTTGGGAGGAGAGTGGACCTCCTCAGTCAGACGTCATTGATCCAAACATCAACTGCCCACTGACAGATGAACAGATGGCAGCTTTAAGAAGTGCAGTTGACCCAGAGCTGAACCAGACTCCTCTGGCTGGGATGTTTACATTGCAGCTGTTCAGTTTTGTGAACATTTTTTTCCACATCAAAGGAATAAAGATCTGTTAAGAAGCCAGTGGGGAAAGCTGAGAAATTGTTTAAAATGTGTCCAAAAATTAGATCAGTTAATTGGTCATTAGTGGGGGGGTTTCAGTCTCCAAAGTTTTGTCATAGCAGAGTTTTAGATGAACACTAATGTGGGCAAATTCCTTACAAAAACCCATCTACACTGTTACTACAAAACCATGTTGTTACCAAAAAAAATAAAAATACATCAACGTCTTTTTGCATCAGTGGTTTATTTTAGAGCAAAAACTCAATGTTTTTTCTTTTTGTAAACAGTAACACAAGTGACATTCAATGCAGCAACAGACTTCCTGATATGACAAAACCTTTTTATGAACATAAAAGAAACCAATAATTCACAAATCCTGTATGACATGTCTCCATACAGGCAAGGAGATCACATCTAAAAGATCTGTAGTCTCTGTAATGACCTGGAATTTTTAAGGTCTCGTAGCAGGTGGAGGCTGTGGGATAGCTGCTTCTGACCATCTCCACAGACAGACACTTTGGCAAAATCTCCCATCCGGTCCAGAATTTGTCGGGGTTAATAAATTTAACTGCTGCTCCTGTGAGGATTAATGAAGCACATTCCAGAATAAAGATTACGTTTCAGTTTATTAGCAAAAAAAAAAAAGTTACTTTACAGTTTTTATAGTCAGTGTAGCCGTATCCCTTGTTCTATCCTAGGCACGTTAACATTGGGAGTGGGGTCATCTAGACCCACTAGACAGAGCTCTGAACCTTTGTTCTTCAATGATTTGTGATCTTCACTGGTGTCCATGGATTACATGAAATCCTCTCCACCTTTATCCACCTTTGTCATGGTAGGAGAACACCTCAATGGAAGGGGGGGTCATCTGGATCCCATATGATAGCACAAGGGTTAAGGCTAATTTGGACAAATATGTGTTTAACAGATGTATTAACACAACTGATAAGAGTATCATAATCATGTTTATAAATGAATGTTATTGTTTTCTTTCTGGAATTGAGGTTTTTCTTTTATAAATTGAATTCAATAGCAGCCAAATACAACTTTTGTAGCACTTCCATATATGAATCAAACTTACTATTTTTAGTGAACTCCCGAAAATACCCAAAATGCAGCTTTTGGTTTCAGAAGACCAATCATCATCTTCATCTTCCTCCTCCTTTGGCCAACTAATGCGATGAAGAAATATCAGTAATAGGAGGAAAGTGTTAAACATGTTGGGACAATTTTAACTTCAATATACAGCATTCCCCCTTATTTGCAGGGGTTAGGGACTAGAGACTCCTGGAGTCCAGAGACTTTAGTTTGCTAGTCCTCTGAAATGATAAAAGTGAGGTGCTTCATATTCTAGCATTTGTAAGCTATGAACTGGTACTAAATCTGGGTAAAGTATTAATCATTTGGTAGCCTCCCTTCAAGCTATGCAATTAAAATAATTTCCTTGATAAAGAAACCTCTTGGAGTGGGCCCCTTTTGAACTAACCCATTCAAATGTACAAACACGAAATTTGTATAAAACATTTATACCTAGACTTTAATGTGTAATGCAGCATTTGGAGCAATAGCAAAATTTACAGTGCCGTTCAAAAGTAACATCATACCTCTGTCTTCCAGATTCTGCAGAAAGTCTTGCCAAAAGTTGAGAACATGTAGTTCTTTCTGCCGTCTGACAGATCCCTCCTCACTCAAGTTTGGAGAAAGGGCTCCAACTATGAAGGCTGCATCAAGCTGGAACACATTCATGCCATGTGATAAATCAAAATTGCGAAAACTATGTGGGTGCAGTCAGTACAATAAACAAGCAAATGAGATAGCATGGTGGTAGCTTCAACGCCCAACGCAGGGCCCCACCCGAGAAGAGTGCCCACAGCCCTAGACGAGCACCCCATCACCACCCAGGAGTTCTGGGCATCCCCCCGCCCCAACCCCAGGTATGAGCCAGGACCCCCCAAGGGAGACCCGCTCCGCGCTCCAGGCAGCCACCCACCTGGCCCACGGTTGGTCCAGGAAGGAGCAAGGCAGGGGACAGCCGGCCCCGCTTAGGAGGGGGGCACCCCAGGGAGAAAGGGGGGCCCACGTGGGGTGTTGTAAACATGGCCCGACCAGGCTTACCCACAGTTGGAAATTTGGTGAGGCCCAGCGCCCAGGGGCAAGGACCAGAACCCACCCCACAGGGACACGGACACCCCGGCTCAGGTGTGATGTGATCCCCTGCCCCCAGTCTTGCCAGAGAACTCAGGGATCCCCCTCCCTGCGTGGAGAGAGGACTGCCGGGCCCAGGAAACCAGCACCCAGGGGACACAGCCACCATTGCCAAAGCCCAGTACCCCCCACCAGGGATGGGGTAGGGGACAGATGGTCCTAGGTCCCACCTTCCTTGTTAAATGAGTGTGTGTGTTTGTGAGGGTGTGTGTGTGTTTATGTTGGAATATATATTTTGAGGGGTGAAGGGTGTGTGTACTAATGGGGTGCAGTTAAAATTGGCGGGTAGGGCACAGAGAGGACATTCCCTGATTACTCACAGTAATGTCCAAGTACCCCCCACTACCAAGAACCCTACATGTCTACGGTGCAAATAAGAGAGAGAGGGGGGGGCATTCCATACAGCAAACATGGGAGGGGGAGGGGGACCACTGCCAAGTAGCTCCTCCCCCCAAGGTGCATCACAGGCTAAACCCCCCACCCCCTCATCCTAATAAGAGATTATATGAGGAAGGGGGTAAGTTGGGGACAGCTGGTAGACTGTCCCCCAGTGGTTTCTATCGCTCCATCTCCACCACCCTCTCTTTTAAGTCATCATTTTCTTTTTTCAGCACAGAAACTTCTTTTTCCAGATTGTGATCTTTGGATTTACAGTCCTTTACATCAGCAGCGTTTACCTCAGTGATCTTTGTCAGATTAGCCAGAATTACAGAGTTATTCCAAAGTCTTCATCAAAATCGTCAAACCTCCCCGTCAGTTTTTAGATTTCAGCAGTTAGAGCTCACATCTCTGCATCACTTTTGATGGAGACGACTACCTGGTTAGGTGGAACAGAGGGTCTGGTGGGTGTAACCGGGGTTTTCCTTTTAGTAGACAGCGAGGAAACTTCCATGGCGTATTCGTGGTCATGTGTTGTCATCTCTGGGTTTTTGGATGCAGCAGTTGGTTTCTCCGAGGCATTTTTGGAGCTCTTAATATTGTTGTTTTTTGCTTCTTTTTTATCTCTTTCCAGTGGTAAGACTTGAGAGTAATGAAAAAGAAATCAAAAACTAGTTCAGCAGTTTGAAAACTAGGTCCAAATGGATTTTTTGGGACCAGACCGCCGCAGCTCACAAAAAGGCGACCGCACAGACCGCCATCTTAGCTCCTCCCACCTAGTTTGTGTTTTATTTATTTTTAGGCGCTCTATATGAGCAAATTTGCACCGTTTCATGACGGGCTGGCATGGGTCCGGTGCCACCACTGGATCAGTGTTGGGTTGTCAAAGAGGGCAGCAGCAACAAGAGCAGTCCAGTAAAACCTGGTCAGTAGGCCTCTGAGAGCATCGTGTCCTGCTAAGCTGGGGTAAAAAAAAAAGATTTGGCTGGTCCATTCTGTCACGTATGGGGTCGGTAAAGGACCCAAATGCAGAGATGGGAGGCAGGCGGTTCCAAAACCAAGGGATTTATTGAAATAACTGGTGCTGCAGAGGAGGGAAACCAAAAACCCAACTGGCAGGGGAAGCAGGCAGACAGTATTGACCAGCCCAGAGGAAGACATTGACACTGACAGGACTGACGAGACACATGTGACAACCATCAGTGGAGACTGGGACAAAGAAGGTGAAACTGAAACTAAGACAGGCAGGAAGAAACCTTCAAAATAAAACAGGAAGCAAAACCTAAGCCATACAGAACCCCACTCTCAACTAAAACCATGGCGTGGAATGTAATGCTGAGCCAGATGTTTTATTATTGAACTGCTGTTACACCTCTGGCCACCCAGTAAATGCATCCACGCACACCAACACATAGCTGTGACCTCTGATGGAGGTCACTGTATTGAAGACTTCCCTCTTTAGTAAGGGTTAGGATGTGGATGATTGCAGAGAGCACACTGGTCAAGTGTGTGTGTCCTCCCAACCAATGACAGACCAGAGGATGACCTTTTTCTGTTCCTTCTTTAATCTGAGTTTGGATTTACAGTCCAGCACATGGATATTTCTGGTTTGTGTGTGTGTGTGGTTCTAAACACAGAAAGAAGAAAACAAATAATACAATTATAATAAACCAAATTCAACGATAATAAGTCTTAATAATAACAACTTAGCCTGTAATATCTGCACATTACAAACATTCCACAAAGCTCTATAGCATCAATACTCAAAATATTATACCAAGAAAACGAATTATATTAACAGTAGGAGCTAAATAAACCCAATAAACTTGTAACCAAAACTAGATTAACTTGTAAAGTTAGCAGTAAATGTCCACACCAATAAACAACATATTTTCCCCTAATATAAACACAAAATATGGGCTCACCGCTCTCATGGACGCACACACGAGCTAATTATACTGAACTGCTCTGGAAACATCGCCATTTTCTCCTCTGTTTACCTCTGCTTACAGATTATGATTTTATTAACTCAAAATAGCGTCCTCTAGTGGCGAACTTCAGAACAACGCCTCAATGCACTCTGTCAGTGTTTTTCAACCAGTGTGCCGCGGCACACTAGTGTGCCATGGGAGATGGTCAAGTGTGCCGTGAGAAATTGCCCTCATTAACTGATCATCTAGAAATATTTACCATCTCCAGGAAATCAGCTCTGTGTTCATCCAAACAGGCCCTGATAAAACACTGAGAAGTTAAGAATATGAAATATCATAAAAATATTTTTTCTTTGTGTTTATATGATTCTATTAAAGACACTTTAATAAGAATGACGGTCCCCCGCGGTACAGTTATAGCTGCAGCTATATCTGTGTAAGGAAAAGTCCCGCCCCTTTAACTGTCTCCACCAATCATTCTTGAAGGCTTAATCACATGTCATCAGTCTGACCAATCAGAAGTGGTTGAAGTATTCACTTCCTCGTTTCGATTTAACACAAAAAAGTCTCTGTTCTAAGAAAAATACCAGCCAAAGCTCGTCTTTAGCGGTGTAGCTTTCCACAGAATCTGTTATCAGACTGTGGAACAAGTGAACAAAACCATGAAGCTCAAAGACGCGGGTCTTTCCGCGGTCACCGGATTATCGGCACTACATCTCCCATGATGCATTAAAGTGACTGTTTTAGCGGACAATGAGTCTCTCCTCTTAACGTCTTAAAACAACGAACACACATCAAACAGTTTTTGAATCTTTTGACTTAATTTTTAATACATCTTTTAGAAAAAAACAGCTGCAGCTTCCAGCTTTTTCTGCCACAATTATCATGAAAATGTATGTGAGATTACAGAGGGGCTGTAGATCAATACAGACTATGAGCTTTTTCTTTTTATTTATTTATCTATTTTTTGGGATGCTGGATGTGCCGCGGGATTTTTGTCAAGGTTCAAGTGTGCCGTGGCTCAAAAAAGGTTGAAAAACACTGATTTATGTTGTCTAACTGAGAAGTGGGGGGGTTCCGGCAGATGGCGGAGTGAGAGGAGGTGTTTGAGGCAGGGTCTGAAAGAGAAACCACATTTTGTGTCCAATTAGGAATTGTGGTGAGACCAACTATCCCCTGTAGAAAATGTATGTTTTTATATCTTGTTCTTTATTATGTTGCAGTTTTGTCTTTAGTGTAAAGTGAACTCATTTTGAACTCATCAGGACTTATTCTCCAGTGACCTTCAGTTATGCTTTATAGTTGCAGCAGCAACTAGGACTTCTTTGTGCAAATCTAGGAGTTTCCAGAGAAGTCATAAATATGTCATGGACTACATCTCTGCCATCTGGGTTGAAGGTTTTTCCCCTGGGAAAGTTTTCAGGTTCGTGTTCTCATGTGGAGGATGAAACTGACATCTAATCTCGTGCTGGTGGTGGAGTATCCATTTGGCCGGTGTGATTTACTTTGGACCAGAGGAGGACTCTTTTGATCATGGACTGTGTGCGCCGGTGAAGGGCCCCCCACTCCCGGAGAGGTGGAGTGGATCTGAAGTTGGCAACCTTCATCTATTGGCCGGTGGAAGCACGAGGGATACCAGATGACGAATCAGAGGGATCCAGGGAGGAGATTCGCCGCCATGACGCTTCCAGCAGAAGGAGTGTCAACATGAGTTTAAAAGACTGTTTTAAATGGACTTTGTTGTTCTCAGGAAAACCTATGAGTAATTCGCATGTAACTTGTGCGTCTGTAGGTCTTTTATCTTGAGAATCCAGATATCTGCGACAATGTGTTTTAATCTGTTTTAGAACTATTGTTAGGGCAATAAACTTTATGTATTTTTAATCCGGTTGAATCCTTGGTTTGCTTCACCACTCTCAACTCCAGAACACGCACGGATGGAAAGATCTAAAAGCGCAACATTCCTTTCCTACACCCCAGAAGGGTCAGAAAATCAATATTAAGAAAAAAAACAACAACAACAAAACGGATAACTTCAAGATATTTTTTTCACGATTTTTTTCTCTACTGCTTGAAGAATGGCTAACCCAAGGCAAGCTAACGTTAGCGACCATGATGATGACCTCTTGAAAACAGTGATGAGGAAGAAGAAACAGTGCTAATGGAGCAAGCAGTTGCTGAGGATGTGAATGACCCGATCTGCTTAAACAGCCCAAACCCTAAAAGAATGAAGAAACGAGGAGCCACGAAAAAACAAGATGGCGCTAGTAATGCTAGCCTCGCTCACGCCATGCAGGCCATTCTAACCAGATTTGACGGCCTTGATTCACGTATGGAAGAAATCCAAACCGCTCTGAAAAGATTTGACGACTTGGAAAAGAAATTGGAAGGCATAGAGAATCGGATGGATGGGATTGGAAAATCTACAAAAGAGAACAAAGAAAACATTGAGAAGCTGCAAGAACGTGTGGAGCATCTCTCATCAGAAAACAAAGAGTTGAGAGAGAAATGTCTGGAGAGCGAAAGATACAAGAGGAGATGGGACCTGATGGGGGTGCCTGAGAAAGACAACGAAAACACCAGAGAGGTCGTCCTCGGTATCCTCACCCGTGTGGTTCCGATGTCTGTGGAGAAGCTCCGAGACACCGTCCACACCGTTCATCGGCTGGGAAAGTAGGCGGAGTCAATAACAACATGCCAAGATCCATAATAATCCAGTTTGCAATGCGCACGGTGAGAGACGAAGTTTGGAGAGAATCCAAGGAAGCCAGAGTCTGCAAAGAGATGAAGATCTACTTCAGGGAGGACTTTTCCAAAGAAGATCGGGAAGCAAGAGCCAAACTCTGGCCGATGGTGGAGCAAGCCAGACGGAGCGGGAAGAGAGCCTTTCTGAAGGAGGGATACGCGCTGATGAAGGGAGGAAAGTGATGCCATGACGACCAGAGACAGAGTTTAAAGGTCTGTTTTTATTGAGCTTTAGAATGTTGTAATTTCAAGGTTGATAACAACAAAGTTTATGATTAAAAAAAAAAAATCTTTATCTATTATCGGGGAAGTTGGTCCATTTATGCTGTTTTATGGTTTTGGACAGACATTCTGCTCATTCCTGCATCTTTAGGAAATCTCAGCGTTCATTTAGACACCACGTTTTCTGCTCTGTGTTCATGTCTATTTTATTTGTTTCTTTAAATACCAGAGGTTTGAAAAATATTACAAAACGCA
This sequence comes from Oryzias curvinotus, assembly GCA_023969325.1. Taxonomy (NCBI): domain Eukaryota; kingdom Metazoa; phylum Chordata; class Actinopteri; order Beloniformes; family Adrianichthyidae; genus Oryzias; species Oryzias curvinotus. The sequence continues at coordinate 254,293 of JALJSC010000127.1, forward strand.
AGGCACTCTTTTTATTTTGTAAAGAACTTAAGGCAAATCTAATTTTACAGCAGAAACCCACTCAGGTCCAACAGATGAAGTATTTTGGAAACAACAATGGGGAGATCCAGTCCGTTACTCACACGGCATGAGCCGCTCAGCAGGAGTCATGATTCTGGTTGACAGGTTTTCAGGGAACAAATTACAAAATATGAATATGTTGGAAAAACTTAATGTTTTGTTGGAATGGAACATTTCTCATGCAACAGATAAAATAATTATTGGAGGAGACTTTAACAGCTTCAAACTCCTGGCTTGATAGATTACCAGTCAAAGGACAACAACCAGAACATAATGATGTCATCAGAAACTTCTGTTTGATTATTGGAGATTAAAAAACCCCACGTCTAAAAATTATACATGGATTAGTGCATCAAACAATAACCAGCGATCCAGAATAGATCATTGGCTTATTTCTCATCCTTTATCTGCAGATGTAGAAAACTGTGAACTAGAAGCGTCTCCACTTACTGACCATTGTTTAATCAGCCTTTCCCTAAAACTGTGCAAAAATACACACCCATCTCACAACACGTGGAAATTTAATAATAAACCTTTACTAAATGATATATTCCTTAAGGAGATCAAATCTCTATGTTTGGAAGTTAAGGGAATGGAAATGACAAACAAAGGGAAGTGGGAGTGGTTTAGATTTGAAAACAAACGTATAGCAGGTGAAAATGGCAAAAAAATAGGAAAATCAAGCAAAAGGAAATTTTCAGAAAGATGAACATTTTATGCAACAAGACTGATCCTTCAGAGGTAGATCTGGCCGAGTTAAAGATGCTCCAAAAACAACTTGATGAGATTTATTCAGAAAAAGCAGACGGTGTGTTTATACGATCCAGAGCTAAGTGGATAGAAGAGGGAGAAAAAAACACAACATACTTTTATGGATTAGAAAAATGTAGACAAACAAAAAAACAATTAGGTAAAATAAACAAAAATCGAAGATTCATTGAAGATCCAGAACAAATAAAATCTGAAATATTTTCATTTTACTCAACTTTATATAGTTCAAATTTTTGTGAAGAAAATTGTGACATATTTTTTACCCAAATTAAACAACACATCCAAAAGATAGAAGACGATGATAGAATTAGTTTAGAAGAAGATGTAATTCTTAAATTCTTAAAGTTTTTCTGGCAGGACATTAAAGATTTAATGATTAATGCTTTCAATGACTGTATCCGTGACGGTTGCCTAACTCCATCTATGAAAACTGGACTGATAACCTTACTCCCTAAACCAAATAAGGACTTGACAAAATGAGATAACTGGAGGCCCATCACCCTGCTGTGTAATGATTACAAACTATTGGCACTGGTTTATGCAAACAGGATTAAACTGGTTCCAGACAAAGTAGTGGATAGTTTTCAATCTGCCTTTATAAAATGAAGAAACATACATAATAATGTTAGATTAATTCTGGACATGATGGATTATCAATCTATGATAGAAACAGAAAGTCTCATTATATTTATTGACTATTTCAAAGCCTTTGATTCTGTAGAACATAACTTTTTATTTCAAACGCTGGAACATTTAGGATTTGGAAAAAAATTTTCTCAGTAATGAGAATGTTCTATACAGAAATTTACAGTTACATCACTGTTAACTCAGAATTAACACCCAGACTAAATGTAACATGTGGAATAAGGCAAGGATGTCCAATATCACCAACAATGTTCATTCTATGTACTCAACTCCTATCATACTTAATTCTAAACAACCCTAATTTTCAAGGCATTAAAGTTTTTGATTTTGAGTTCCGCCTTAGCCAGTTTGCAGATGACACCGTTTTTTTTCTAAAAGACATAAACATGGTAAAGAAAGCCCTACAAATTATTTCCATTTTCTCAAAAGCTTCTGGTCTTCGATTAAACTTACAAAAATGTGAATTACTCCCCCTTTACTATTGTCTGGAAGAAGAATGTAAAAAAAAATTAACTCAGTTATTTATAAATTTATTTGGAGAAATAAGACCCATTACATCAGAAAATCTCAACTAAATAATTTGGGAGGTATAAAGATGACTGATTTTGAATCAATGGTTGGAACCTTTAGAATAAAATGGTTAAAAGAGTTTATGGCTAATCCTGACTCAATATGGTTTCATATTCACAAAAACATCTTTAATAAAGTCGGTGGATTAGATTTTTTACTGAAATGTGACTTTGAAATTTCCAAACTTCCTATAAAGATTTTAGAATTTTACAAACAAGTACTTTTCCACTGGAAAATGATATTTATGTTACGACTCATGACCGAAGGAACCCAAACGCAGGAAGGAAGAACTCAAACTCGAACTCAAGTAGACTGTCACAGATTTACTCGAAATCTCAAAGAAGTCAAACATCCAGTTGTACAAACAAACAGGACTCTGCGACACTGAAAACAACAAGGACAGAACTTAGATACCAAACCACATAATCAGGAAACTGAAAACAGCTGAAAGAAACAGGTGAACACACAGAGGGGGGGGGGGGGGGGGTGCAGCTGCCAGCTGATCCATGACAATTTATTCACAATTTCACCCCTCACTGCGCCCCCCTGTGGAACAACAGAGTAAAGACCACAAACAGGAAGACAATTTTTACTCAGAATCGGTTTGACCTCAAGATCATTTTTGTAAGTGATATCCTTGATTCAAATGGAGAAATTCTTCAGTTAAAAGACTTCAATAGTAAATATGTTATTGAATGATCAACCAAAGAATTCCAGAAAACCTGCAGAGCGATGCCAATGGCTTTAATACATTTAATAAAAAATACAATAGTGTCTTCCTGTGTCCAAATTAAACTACCAAATTTAGTAATAGGAGAAATAAAACTTAGAGGAAAAAAATGTGATAGTAAACAAATCCTTTAAAGGTAAATTATATCATGACTTAATAGAAAGACTAATAGAAAAGTGAAATATAAAGTAACTGAGACACCTGAGACATCAGGTGTCTCAGCTTTGGAAATTCATCAAATGGCCAGTGGTCCCCAAAATGAAAGAAATGCAGTTCAAAATGATAAACAATTATTACCCATCAGCATAGACATTGAGGAGGAGATTTGGCTTTGAGGTTGATCCGTGTGATTTCTGTCATACAGCCCCACAAACAACCAGACAGCTGTTTGTTTCATGTCCAGTGATCCAAAGGTTCTGGAAAGATTTTAATTACTGGCTTAGTCAAAAAATTAACAACATACAATTCACAGAAAAATATGTTTTTTTTATAATAGTAAGTTGCCAAAAGAGACAACAAACTTAGTGAACATCCTCCTGCTTTTGGGGAAATATCATATCCATAAGAAAAAGTGGAAACAAGGATAGGAGGATTAAAGTTATGTCTTAAACAAAATTGCTCATAATCTAATAAATTTCCCTCCATATCCATCAGATCAGACACCGACCAGACACCTCTGTCAAACCATTCAGCACAAAACAAAGATTTGTTTCTGTGGAGGATGTATCTGTTGTTCCAAATGATATTTGAGTGTGGTGAGAAATTATGCACATACAAGATTTTCCAGTATAGCAGAATTTGTTTGTGAAACTCTGATAACGCTATAGGGAGTTTATTAATGTCAAAATCACTAATAAGCACCAACTTTAACCCGCCTAATGTGTTAAATAAATAATTTGGGACACAAACCAGAAGGATTGGTTGTGTTTGATCCACGATTTCAACCAGTTTATTTTCAGGGTTCCGTTAAGACAGTCAAAATCAATAACTTTGAGACCCCCATCCTTAAATTCTTTGACCATATAGTTTTTTTTTCATGTAATGAGGCTTGTTTCTCCAAATAAAGTTAAAGGTCATTTGGTTGATGGATTTTATCATTTTGTTTGGGATGGCATTAGAGTAAGATGGATAAATGCATCTAGACAAACCCTCCATCTTTGTCAGATAGATCCGACCCAGCAGCGATATATCTCTTTGGAGCCACATATTTAACCTCGTCTTACATTCATCAAGTTTTTCACCCACATTCCTTGATTGGCTTATTTTCTGGTCTTTGTTGATATAGATGCCCAAGTATTTAATTTCTGATTTAATGGGGATATGATTGATTTCTTTTAAGGGTGTGTCATGAACAGCCAACAGTTCACATTTCTTTAAGTTTAAGTTTAACCCTGATGCTTTGGAAAAGTGTTTTACTTTTTCAATAGCTGCTTTAATTTGATGCTCATCTTTTAAAAACAGTGTTGTGTCGTCTGCTAACTGGCTAATAATGATCTCTGTGCCCAAGACATTGAACTTTTTGATTTCACTACAATTCTTAATATAAATGGCCAACATTTCAGTAGCTAATAAGAACAGATATGGAGAGATGGGACAACCTTGAGGGATTCCTACATCAACTTTGAAACTTGGGGTGGTGCCATTAGGAAGGATAACACAGCTATTGATATTCTGATATAGACCATAGATCAGGTTTCTAAATTTAGTACCAAAACCAAAATTTTCCAGTGCTGTCATTATAAACGGATGCTCCACTGAATCAAAGGCCTTGTAAAAATCCAGAAAGAGAATAAATCCATTATCTTTTATAAGGTGTCGGTATTCAATGATGTCCATAACCAGTCTTATATTATTATGAATTGAACGGCCCTTCAGAAAACCAGATTGTGTTTCCGCAATAAGTTCTGAAAGTCCTGTCTGGAGACGAGAAGCGAAAATGTACGTTAATAATTTGTAGTCTGAATTTCTTAAGGTGATAGGTCTTCTGTTGTCTATAAGTCTAGGATCCTTGTCAGGTTTTGGGATAGAAACTATAATCCCATGTTTCATTGTGGTTGGAAGTGTGCAAGATTCAAAGATTTCCAGGAAGACTTGATGCAGTAAATTTCTGATATCTTCCCAAAAGTGTCTATAAAAGTCGCCTGTGAGCCCATCTGAACCAGGAGATTTATTGAGAGAGAGTCGACTAATGACAGCATCAAGATCAGAGATTAAAAGCTGTTTATCGCATGTTTGTTTAAAGTTGTTGTCTATTTTGGGGATGTGTTGCGTAATCTCTTTTATAAAGTTGTCACAGTCTGTCCTTGAAAATCTAGAGCTGTAAAGGTGGCTATAAAATCTGTAAATTTCTGAGGATATAGCTTTTTCATCAGTAATTTCTATATCATTCACTAGAAGGGACTTTAGGCTGTTCCTTTTTTGCCTTCTCTTCTCCAGGCTGCAAAAATATGCTGAATTTTTTTCGCCCTCTTCTATCCATCTTGCTCTTGATCTGATGTATGCTCCTCGGGCTCTCTGAGTATAAAGCTCATCTAATTTAGATTGTAGGTTTAATATCTGTTGTCTATCATCCTCAGACGGGTTAGGTTTCCAACAAAGATCATTCAGCTGTTTTATTATGTCCAGCTCTTTTTTATCCAGATTTGATTTTAACTTTTTACTAAATGAAATTGAGAGTTTACGAATTCTGTATTTAAGGTATTCCCATTTTCTGACTGGGGAATCAAGTTCCTCAGATGTCTCTATTTCTGAAATCAGTGATTTAATTTCTTGGCAATAATCAATATTTTTAATAAGGCTGGAGTTGAATTTCCAGTACTTATTCAAGTACTTTATACTGTTTTTGGGTTTAATGTACAAGATTATGCTACAATGGTCTGTTAGCGGTGCTGCTGATATATTACATTTAACTTCGTGACATAACAAGTGATTTGAAATTAACCAATGATCAATTCTTGATTTGAACTTATAATTGGAATTGAACCATGTGAACTGAGTTATGCCTGGATTAAGGTGTCTCCATGTGTCAGTTAAGCCTTGACCGTCACAGAAATTGTTAAATGTTCCATTAGGGTGACTAGAATCCAATTTAGAGGGAAATCTGTCCATCCAGTCATCTTGCACTAGATTCAAGTCCCCTCCCACAATGATATTATTAGATGAATACGCTAATCTAAGTTGGTCCAACTGTAATGAAATTTGCTCCAATAAATTTTTATTCTCTTTGATGTTATTGTAGCCATATATGTTAACCAGGATGAATTTCAAATTATCAATATCTATTATGATGATCAGCCAGTGACCGTGTTCATCCTCTATATGGGAAACAATTTTGCCTTGGAAGTTTTTGAGAAGAATAGCGACCCCTGCTGATCTGGAATTGCCATGGCTGAAAAAAACCTTGTCCCCCCATTGCTGAGACCAAAATGATTTGTCTTCATTTGTAGAGTGCGTTTCTTGTAAAAAAACAAAATCAACATTTTTCCCTTTACAAAATAAAAACAAACTTTGTCTCTTTCTTAGATCTCTTAGACCTCTGGCATTTAAAGAAAGTAAAGAAATACCTGTTTTAAGGTTCAACATGTAACAAAAAGGCAAACTTAACAGACCTAAATGAGGCTGAAAGTATTACTGAACAAATCTTTAAAGCAACAAAACCTTGAATTTACAATAACACTCTTAACTAAATAAATCACAAGACTAACTGAAGTCATGGAATGACTCTCTGACCATTAATGAAAGCATAAGGACCTCGAAACATTGTCTTACAACCATTCCTTCTTGCCTGCTCAACTTTGGGCCACACCGCTTTCCTTGCCTCTCTGTCTTCTTTGATGAGGTCTTCTGCAAAGCGGATGTTGAGGTCTTGACAGACAGGATGGTGTTTAGTCATTCGCCACAGCTCGTCTCTGTATCTCCTTCCTGTGAACTGAATGATTATTTGACGAGGGCGGTTGACGTCGGTTGGGCCCAGCCGATGTACCGTGTCCAGAATGTTGTCCACTTTCTCTGTCCAGGGTGGTGCGATCTTTGTGATGATATCTGCCACAATTCCTCCAGTGTCTTCTCCTGTCTCTTCTTTAACACCACTCAGTCTCAAGTTCCACCTTCTCTTGTATCTTTCTGACTCCAACGTTTTCTTTTCCATCTCTGATGCTCTCTGCTCCAACTCCACATTTTTCTCTTTTAGACGTTTCACTTCTTCTTCCAACTTTTTATTTCTGTCTTTACATTCCTTGATTTCAGCAGAGTTAAACTCCACGGCTTTGGCGATAGTGGATATAGTCTGAGTGTTTTGCTGCAGCTCTGACTTAAAGTCCGTCATCATGCCTTTAAGGCTTTCAATTGCAGCCAAGATAGCAGCGTTTGAGGCTTCTCCGGGTCTGAGAGAGCAGGTTTCATCTGGTTTTGGCTTCTTTTGTGGCGCTGCTGGTTTCAAAGGTGATTCCACGCTGTTTTTTGTCCCCTTTGCATTTGTTTCCATGTCCTCAGGTGTGCAGTAATCATGTGGAAACAGCATTTTAGCTCTAGCAGCATTAGCTGTAGCTTTAGCATTGGGTTTATAACATGGCTGGTTAATAAACATAAATGTAAAGGTCACTGAGAGCTTTCTTCATCTTCCTCCTGTGCACTGAAACCATTAAACTTGCGTCTTCCTCCACATTTATGCTGTATTCCCCTGCCTCACGCTTACCTTTTCTGCTCGAGCGCCCCCTAGCGGCTGTTAGAAAACATGCATTAAAAAAGAAAAAAATACACAAATTAGCCGCATCATTGACTATGGCGCAGGGTTGAAAGCATGACAAAAGTAGTGTTTTGTAATCCAGAAATTACGGTAATGTCTTTCACTAGCCGCGTTTACATGGGCAGAATATCTTGATGGGATCAGTGGTCGGGTTAAAATTCATCCGTGCACATGGGCCCAGAAAACCTTTTTCCGATTAGAATAAACATTCCCATGGGTCACAGTTTCAGTTGGAATGAATCTATGGGCATACGCAGTAGTGTAAAAAATCCCAGAAGAGGAGATGCGTCCCGTTGTAAACAACCCGCTGCCACAGACATTTATGCAGCAGCTCCATAATATACGAGATGAAAATCCAAGACCATGCAGGAAACGCTGCAATCTGCATCTTGGCTGCACATAAATGTGTGGGAATAACATCAGTCTTTATTTTGTTGGGAGACAGCTAGAAACACAAATCCACGTTATTGTTTGAACTGTTTCTAAGGACTGAGCAACATTTATTTCTGCTCTGAAAAGTTCACACACCGCCCCAAAGCTGTGAGCTAGCGGCCCGAGCTCTGCTGGAACACGGTTCCTCCTGAGTCCTGCAGCCGCTAACCCAGAGCGGCGGGACGGATCACAGTCTGAATTCTCCCACACATAACAGAACAACAAAACGCACACGTAAAAAAGCACCCCCCCCTCCCCTCAGACAAAGTTATCAGCAAACAGGTTGTGAGTGTGTTTTCTGCTGCTTCTTTGTTGATTTTCTAGTTGCTTTTTTCTGTAAGGGAAACAGCATGTTCAGTCCATGTTCATGGACTGAACATGCTGTTTCCCATCATCAAGGCAGTCACTAAAATACGGTTAACCCTTGTGCTATCTTGGATGACCCCACCCTTACTTTGACGTGTTCTCCCTACCATGACAAAGGTGGATAAAGGTGGAAAAATTTCATGTAATCCATTGAACCAGTGTAGATCACAAAAAATTGAAAACAAAAGGTTCAGAGCTCTGTCTAGTGGGTCTAGATGACCCCACTCCCAACAGTAAAGTGCCTAGGATAGCACAAGGGTTAAATGAAAGACTAAAGAGGAAGCAGAGGTATTTTAGAGACCCTCTCTGGATCAGTGTTCTAAGTAGCCAGCCTGGATTCCTGCTAACCTGCTCAGCTGTTCTTTAGCCTCTGCTCTCAGCTTCATGCTGCTATACGGCCATCATCTGCCCCTGTTTCCCTGTCTCACCATTCTACCCAAAGCCTCATAAGTCCCTGCACTTCTGACAGTTTAGGAACGGTTTCCCAGAGACTCTTCTGGAGATTATCATTTGGATTGCAGAATCAGGACTGCTTGTGACTGAGCCCAGACTCCTGAGTTCTACCACCCTCCATGAGCATCTTCTCTTTTCTGACTCCTGTGTCTGGAGTCACCTCCATCCATTAGCTGTTCCGAGGACTTCACTCACCCCTCTCTTCTACCTGCAGATCACACTCCTTATCCCAGTAAACCTGTATTTGCTCTGACTACTCATTTCCCTTCACAAACCCTCTCCTATCTTCTCATCTGTACATTGGATGAATTTCTCCAGGACCTGAGTTCCTTCAAGTTCAAGAATACATTGAAATCTAGTTTTTTGCCCTGAGTTTGTTCTATTTTAGGTCCTGAAAACAATTATTAACAAAAGAAGTAATAATGATATATTTCTGCATTGATACCAAAGTGACCCAGGTGTCAGAGATTTGAGCTAGATTGATCTCTTAGGACCGGTGTCCCAGGTTCCTACCATAGAGTTGAATTTTTCATTTTAAACAACTCAAGTGTGTGGACCCCAGTTTGTTGGGTTTTTCAGTGTAATTTCATTTAGGCAAAAGCTACTGTAGTGAAGATAGATAGATAGATAGATAGATAGATAGATAGATAGATAGATAGATAGATAGATAGATAGATAGATAGATAGATAGATAGATAGATAGATAGATAGATAGATAGATAGATAGATAGATAGATAGATAGATAGATAGATAGATAGATAGATAGATAGATAGATAGATAGATAGATAGAAACTTTATTAATCTCCCAAAGGAGGAATTCAGGTGTCCGGCAGCAAAACACACAACCACACACAACGAACAACAAGAAAAAGACAGTTCACAAAATATCAGTTCATATCAGGCAGGTTCATTAAATAGCCTGATAGCTGTAGGGACAAATGAGTTCTTAAAGCGTTCTGTCCTGCAGCGCAGTGAAAGGAGCCTATTATTCCGTGAGCTCCTCTGAGCAGACATCGTGTTGTGCAAAGGATGTCTGGGATTGTCCAGGATGCTCTGAGTCAAGGCCCTCATCCTCTTCTGCAGTACAGATCCCAGAGAGTCCACCCTCCTCCCGATCACAGACGCACATCTCTTAATCAGTCTGTCCAAACGAGTGCAATCCCTTGTGGTCATACTACCACCCCAGCAACAACCCCATAGAAGACAGCACTCGCCACAACCGACTGATAAAAGAGGAGCAACATGTCAGTACACACATCAAAGGACCTCAGCTTTCTCAGGAAGAACAGCCTACTCTGCCCTTTCTTATACAGAGCATGAATCTGCTCTGACCAGTCCAATTTGTGGTCAATGTACACACCCAAGTACTTGTAGGAGTCAATCACCTCGATTCCCCCACCATCAATGATCACTGGCTGGTGGGAGGACTTCCTACTAAAGTCATTGATCATCTCCTTGGTCTTTGATGTGTTCAGCACAAGACCATTGTCCCTGCTCCAGGAGGTGAATCTGGTGATGAGCTCCCTGTACTCACTCTCATCCCCTCCCTTTACACACGCCACAATAGCAGTGTCGTCCCAATACTTCTGGACATGACAAGCTGCAGATGCATAATTAAAGTCAGCATTGTAGAGTGTGAAGAGAAAAGGCGATAGTCCAGTTCCCTGTGGTGCTCCAGTGTTGCTCATCAATGTCCCAGATGCACAGTCTCCTAGTCGGACAAACTGTGACCTAAGAGTCAGATAGTTGTGGATCCAGCGAACAAAAACTGGATCAACTCCCATCCCCTCAAGCTTCCTCTTCAGCATCTGATGTTGGATTGTATCAAAGGCACTTGTGAAGTCGAAAAACATCACCCTCACATATCTGCCAGTCCCTTCCAGAAAGGAGAGCCCCCTATGGACCATATACAGGACTGCATCCTCCACTCCCATACTGTCCTGATAGGCAAACTGAAGGGGGTCCAACGCCCCCTCCACCTGGGGTTTGAGCCTCCGGAGTAGTAGCCTCTCAAAAGTCTTCATTATGACAGATGTCAGGGCAACTATAGTCCTTCATCCCTGCAGGCCTTGTCACCTTGGGCACTGGAACAAGGCCTGAGGTCTTCCACAAGCCAGGGACACATCCTGTCTGAAGACTCCTGTTAAAGATGGCTGGAAGAGGCACCGCCAGCTCTGACGCACAGTCCTTTAGCAACCGTGGTGATATTCCATCAGGACCAGCAGATTTCCAACCATTGAGCCTCCTGAGCTCTATGCACACTTCCTCTACACTCATAGGTGGTACAGCATCAGGGCTGGAGCTGGAGCAGGCCCTGCTGGGGGGGAGAAGAGCAGGTCACAGCCGCAGAGGTGTAGCAGCTGCCACTTGGTGGAAAAGGGGAGCCGGTCACAGCAGCAGAGGTGGAGGAGTCACTGATGGTTGGGTGTGGGTGAGCGTGTACAGATTCAAACCTATTATAAAAATGGTTGAACTCATCCGCCTTGGCCACATCACCAGGCACAGTCCATCCCCTCTCCTTAAAGCCAGTAATGGCTCTCATGCCGCTCCATACCTCCCTAGTGTTCTTATTCTGCATCTTCCTCTCAAACCCAGATTTGTAATCCCTCCTGGCGCGCCTTATGGCTCTTCTCAGATCATGTTGAGCCACCCTTTCTTTGTGCTGATCACCAGTCTTAAAGGCCTGCTTCTTCATATTTAACAGGTGCTTCATACTGCTTTTAATCCACGGTTTGTTATTGGGAAAGCAGCGTACTTTTTTAGAGGCACTGCCACATCTATACAGAAGTGGATGTAATCAGTGACACACACCACAGCCTGATCAATTCCTCTGTTGGAGCAGATGGAGGGCTGGAACATCCAACAACAGGAATAGAAAGAGATTTGACTATTTCTACATTCAAAGCCAAAAACTCCAATTGATAGCAGATGATTGGGACAAAATCACAGAAGCATTGAATCTTGATTTGACATAGACAGCTGCTCCGCCTCCTTTTCTTGGCCTGCCAGTGTGATAAACATTGTACTCAGATGTGTTAATGTCTTCATCAGTGATAGATTTAGTTAACCAAGTTTCAGAAATCATAACATCTGCACCTGTAGACTGAACCCAAATTCAGACCAAGTCCATCCCTGGTAGAAAGCTGCACACATTTAGATGAACATATTTAACACCAGACAATGATCTGAAATCAGAGGGATTCTGGGAATATTGCAGCTCAGAGCCAGGATGTGGCTGCACATTCCTGACAAAGCAGAATTCAGACGATCAGTATTCTCCTTTTCACATGTGATTTAACCTCAATGCTTCGACACGGTGAAGTCAGACAGAGCCCCCACTGAGTGAACAAGTGACACCATTATACAGAGCAAGGATGCACTGAAGCTTAGGCAGGTCTCTGGGCAAAGCAGGCATCACGTTTAGACCAGAATCAAACAGTTGTGACTGTTCTGAACTCAGAAAACCTACAGAGGATGTGGATTGGTAGCAAATCCCCCTCAGATCAGTGATTTTCAGTTCCCCTGCTAGAGGCCCACAAACAACTGCTCATCCCAACATCCAGAAAGGCCAATCGGCATAGAAATGAAATAAGTGATGCCAGAAGTGATCAGAAGTGAAGGAAAACAAGCTTCTCACGTACAAAGTTCACATCCAGAAACTGGACTGTCAGGCAGGTGTGTTGGTGAGACGCTAGAACCTGAACAGGCCCCGCCCCCCAGCATCTTCCTCACCAACGTAAGATCAACAAACTGGATGAAGTGAAGCTGTAAGAGACGACAGACAGGCTCCTGAAGGACTGATTGTCACTGAGACCTGGCTTCTCTCATCCATAGCAGACACAGACAGAGCTAGCAGGCCGTCCTGAACACCACAGTGACAGGAGTGGAGACTCCAGTGGAAACAGAGCAGGGGGTTTGTATACATGTCAACAGCAGCAGGTGTGTTGACTCAAAGACTGCTGACAGACACTGTTCTCCAGACCTGGAGGACATGACTGTTAAATGCAGACCTGCTTACCTTCTGTAGCATGATTACATAATTTATTATCACACTTTTATTAGACTTTTTGATGATGCATTCACTTGATTCTTCAGGATCATGAACATTGTGTGAAGTTTGTGCTGAAACCTGGATCAGTGTTTCTGTCTGTGTCTGAGCAATGTGGTCATAACTGTCATTGGTACCATGAACTCAGTGCTTGTAAGGATGAACACAGAGCCATTGCAGGCTAAGACTCTGATTCATACATGTCGGGTGGTAAAACCTGCTGGCTGTGAGGAGGGAACTCTGAGCAGAACGAAGCATTTGTCCTGCAGACGTCTCTGACTCTCCCTTTTGCAAAAGGTTTGAACATTCATGCAGACTTTTTCCTTTTTCCCATTATCAAGAAACTAAGACTAATTGGAGCATCATGATTTATCATTCAAACCCCTAGTTTGACTTACCATGAAGGACTTGCTGGTCCTAAAAAAGAATTTGGATAATTGCTAAAAGTAACACAATCCTACAATCTAAGCTTTTCCTGAAAGCTGCAAAACATACAATTGCTAAACACCAGAACACCAGCAACTATGATATTCTATGAAAGTACCTCATTTATTTGAACAATTTCTGCTTTAGAAATACTGTTTTCTCAAACTATAATTACATCAAAATATGGGATCTGCTTTAAACTATCGTTCTATAACATAATACATCAATTCTTTAAAAAAAACTAAACATTGTAAACATTTTTTTTAAGGTAGTCTGGGTCCAAACCACCAAATACTTATAATTAACGTCAATAATACTGAACTAAATCATGGTCATTAGGAAATACAAATAAATTAGTTACAGAAATGTATTCAAATTAAAAAAACTGAAATAATTTCAAAATTTGGATTTGAGATTATTTTACACAAAATGTATTGGACCTACACTACCTTAAAAATCTTTTTCTTCCAGCCAAGAATACTTCAGTTTGTTTTTTTATCGTCTTCTCACAACTGAGGTGGTGACCACGCTCAATAATGACGATGCCCGCATTATTGATCGCAAACTCTTCAGATTTGTTTGTGAAAGTTTAGCGTGGGTCCGCCAGTTTTGGTCTCTAGGGAATCCGTCACGCTGACCACGTGGTTTAGACAGAGCCAATCAGAAAGCAACTGAAACGTCCCGTCATTGGTCAATTAGGCCGGGTAGACGAGAGATGGCCACGCCCATAGAGGAAGTGATCCACGGAGAAATATAGAAAATAAAGCTAAAATTCGCCGATTTCAGACAATTTTTTCATCCGGAAAGCGATTTTTCTGAAGAGATCAGGTCTTTATTTCCAGGAAGGAACGATCGGTTTGCTCAAAAACTCGGATTTCCGGGAATTCCAGGAAGACTTTCATCACTGCTAACACATGAATACTGCAGTTAAATAATAAATCTTAGACAATATTGTCGTGGTATATACATAGATTAGATAAATGGAGGGAGAATTCGACAGACAAACCCATGATGATAAGTGGAGCCCTGGGGGGTTCATGGAGATGCATTTGGGGCAGTTAAATAATATGAAGGCAGTGGTAAGGAAAACCTGCCCAGACATAGAAGGAGAGCAGAAAATGAGACGCATGGAGGAAACAGACAGGTAAGAAAGGGAACAGGAGGTGCAGAGTCCTGTAAGACAGTGGTTATGGAAAAAAGAAGGTGAAGATAAGAAACACCAGGAAGATGTGAGTAAGAGAGAAGAAGAAAGTGGATTGTTGGCAAGAGGAGGATGGAAGGAGAAGAAGAAAGAGGCAGAGAAGAATAGACAGTACAGAACATACAGTATGATGAGGGGGACTATTACTGGATCAACTGGCCTCCTTATAAGCCTGACATGTCTGATGAACCATAATAGGAACAGAAATGCTGTTTGTTTGGAATGTTTTGATTTTGATTTGATTTGAAATGGTTTATTTCAAGCAATCAAGTAGAAACAATACACAAAAGCAATATAATCTTCAGTTATACATTCATACAGTAACTAATCAAACTTAGGATAATTAGACATATTAATAAATATTGCTTGAAAGGGAGTGGAAGGAAGTGAACTTATATAATCCCACCCCGTTATACTGTAACCATTTTATTAGATGATTTATCAATATCCGGTTCCTAGTTTTTATCAGACAGAATTGAAAATCATAAGGTATCGATAAAGCAACATAATACTTAATTATTATGTTAAAAATAAAAAATAAAAATAACTTTTAGAAATCAACATGTGACCTCTTAAAGGAGGATTGAAGGAGGAGCAGAGAAAGAGGAGTTGGCTTTTTGCTGTTCATGCCCGAGCAGAACTCTGCTGCAGGGGGAAGAAAGAACGGGGTAATGAAACATGAAAGTTCTTGCTAGTTTTATCATATACGACCTCTGGCAATCAGGTATACTGGAATACACACAGTTTCTTTGGAACACGCCCATTTTACCTGTCGAGAAAAAGGTAGCAGTAAAAACAGAATGGCACATGACTTGAGCGCTGTAACAATTCCTGATCCTAGTCCATACATAGTCCTGACCAATCAGGACCACTCACTCTCCTGGTTTACATGCATTGACCTCACTAATGCTTTTTCTGTCTGCCTCTACATCCTGAGGGTTAGGGGGGGCTGTGAGGATGGAGGACTGTATTTCTGATTCGGGTTAGGAGTTTAACCGTAAACAAGATGGGGTGTCAGTCAGAACACAGGGAGGAGGAAAAAGGAGAGGTGACTCCACTTGTCAGATGCTCTGAATTTATTCCTTTGCTGAATATTCCAATTTAGTCTGGAAACAACAAAAATCCTCTCATCACTACATAAATAACACACATAGCCCTGCTGTAAATAAAACAAATTACATAAAACAAGGAAAACTGACTCAGTATGTCATTATGAAAATAATCTCCAAATAGGCAAATGATAGGTAAATTGGCAACCTCCAGAATATGCTAATATGATCAAATCTGCTTTAAACCTCATAGAAACGGTGACAGCAGTGACACCTAGCGGCCGAGAAAAGTAACTTTCCCTGATTTCTCTATGATTATGAATATAAATAGGTTTATGTTTGCATACTGATAAGAATTTTCCTTTTTCTTTTTGCTTCCTTTCAAATTATAGTATTCTCTTTTGCATTCGCCATATTTTTGTAAGTTTTATGTAAATGTTCTGGTATTGTTTTGTATTGTGTTCTATAAATTAAAAAATAAATAAATAAAAATAAACAGAAAACCCCAGAAGAAGAAAGGAACTCTGCATCACTTCCTGTGATGTCATCAACGATGGGCTGAGCCTTCACACACTGAGGGTAGAAAATATTCAGCCCTAATTGGGAATTATTAAAATTTGATATTGGGAAATTTATGAGATCTTATAGTAGTAACTCAGCAAACTTAGAAGGAAAGAGGAAAATGAACTTTGCTCTAAAATTGCTGCCTTGTCTAATAAAAGCAGTGAGAACATCACTGAAAATGAGCTGATAGAACTTGGTGAATATCAGAACAAGCTGGAAGAGATGTATAAAAGGAAAACACAAGGTGCATTTATAAGATCTAGAGCAAAGTGGATGGAAGAAGGGGAACAGTGTTCTTCCTATTTTTTTGGACTAGAAAATTCTAATTTCAGCAATAACTCTCTGGATTCTCTTCAAATTAACAACAAAATTGAAACAGATCATAAAATTCTTGGCTCTTTTTGCTCTGACTTTTACAACAAACTTTACTCCTCTAATTACTCAGAAATTAAAACGCGTGAGCTACTAGATTCTATTAAACATTGTAAGATTATCAGTGAAACACATAAAAAACTCTGTGATGCCAGTATAACCCTGGAGGAAGTGCAAGATGCTATAATGATTCTAAAAAAGAACAAATCTCCTGGTAATGATGGATTGTCAAGTGAATTTTACAAAAACTTTTCAACAGAACTTAGTCCTTTTATCCTTGAGACGCTCACTGAAAGTATTAATCTGGGAAAACTACCCCCTACTCTAACACAAGGTATTATATCACAAATACCCAAACCTAATAAGAATAAACTTCAAATTGATAACTGGAGACCTATCTCGTTACTTAATAATGACTATAAAATATTAGCGTTGATTTTAGCCAAACGAATTAAACAAACCTTAACATCTATTATAGATGAATCCCAATCAGGATTCATGTCTAATAGACACATTACTAATAACATCAGATTAGTTTTGGATTTATTGGATTATTCAGAACTAATAAATGAGAATAGTTTTATTCTGTTTTTGGACTTTTATAAAGCCTTTGATTGCCTAGAACATGAATTCATTTATCGGTCTCTAGAAAAATTTGGCTTTGGACCATTTTTATAAAAGCTATTAAAACTCTTTACAATAATTCTAACAGTACATTAAAACTTAAATATGGTACGTCTCCAAGATTTCAGGTGGGTAGGGGGGTACGCCAAGGCTGTCCAGTGAGTCCTTATTTATTCCTGCTAGCAGCTCAACTGCTTGCAGCTTTCATCCAGGAAAATAACATCCATGGCATTTCAGTCGCTGATAAACAAATTCTTATAAGTCAAGTTGCTGACGACACCACTCTTTTTCTGAAAAATTCAGATCAAATTCCCGTTGTAATCAACCTTATTCATAAATTCTCAGAGGCTTCTGGCCTTAAACTTAATATAAATAAATGTGAACTTTGACCTATTTCAGAATGTGCTCACTCAGTTTTACATGGTATACCTGTAAAATCACAAATTACTTATCTTGGAATTATGATTTCTAAAAACACAGAGGATAGATGTAACCTAAATTTTAATCCCATAATTGAAAAGACCAAAAAGAGATTTAACCGCTGGCTTCAGAGGGACGTCACTTTAAGAGGAAGAACTTTACTATCCAAAGCTGAAGGAATCTCCAGACTGACATATCCAGCACTTGCCCTCAATGTTAACACATCCACATGTAAAAATTGATAAAATACTCTACAGATTTATCTGGAAAAATAAAACTCACTACATTAAAGATAAAGTGCTTTTGAACACAATAGACACAGGAGGACTTAATGTCTTAGATTTCACCTTAAACTACACCTTTAAGATCAACTGGATTAAGAAATTTCTTAGCAACCCAGAATCCTTATGGGATTTTATTCCAAACTATTTATTTTCTAAACTCGGTGGACTCCCTTTTCTTCTCCAATCTAACTATAACATTCAAAAGTTTCCCATTAAATTAGCAAATTTTCACAAACAAATGCTTCTGGCCTGGTCTCTAATCTATAAACATTCATTTTCTCCTCACAGCTTTTATATCTGGAATAATACTAATATTTTGTACAAAAATAAATCTTTATTCTTCCCTTACTGGTTTCAAAATAATATAATCTATGTAAATCAACTTTTTAACTCAGGAGGGTGTTTAATGTCATACAATCAATTTTTGACCACTTATAATATTCCAGTTCCCCCCAAAGAGTTTGCAATAGTCATGGATGCTATTCCTAAAGGTATTATAATGTTATCTAAAGGTCTTGTTCACCTTTACCCTCACATTCAGTCTCTATATTTGAAACAAATATTGGTAAGACCTGCTTTACAAGAACATCTACAAGAAATAAAAAAATAAGATCACTGTTTCAGAAAGATATTGCAGTTGTTTCCTATGTGACCCACTATTGGAGAACATTTGCCCCAGATATTGAGTGGAAGAAAGTTTGGACTTTGTCCTCCAAATATTTTATTTCAAATAAACCTTTGGGATGTTTGTTTTAAACTGCTTCACAGATGCTACCCAGCCAAATCCTCATTACACATAGACATTGATAAAAACTGCTCCTTCTGTAAATTAGACACTGAAACAATTATACATCTTTTCTGGAAATGCCCCACAACAGCTATTTTTTGGAAAGACTTTACCTCCTTTGTTCGATGTAAAGTTTATGAAAATTTTGATTTGGTATACAAGGATATATTATTTGGTTTTTATAGTGTTAATAATTCACTAAGAAGGGAATACTATTTAATTAACCTTTTGATAATACTAACCAAATTCCACATACATAAATGCAAATTTTCTGAAAAAAAGCCCTTATTCAAACTTTTTATGATTGAGTTAAACCAATATATCAAAGCAATACAACATTCTTCCAACCCCAAAGCTATAAGAACCTTTGACACCCTGGAATTTTTTAAATGTACAGAATAGCAACTTACTGCTTTTTCTGCTCCTGCTTATAATTTTTGTTTTTTTTCTCTTTTGTTTTTTATGTTCCCCTGGCACATTTTGTTACTATTTGTTTTGTCTGTTTACTCAAAATTGACTTGAATTTGTCTCCTGTATATCTTCAATAAAGTTCCAAAAAAAAGAAAAAAACACTGAGGGTAGAGACATCTTCTTCCTCACATTTGAAGGCACATGTTTACCACAGGGTTCATTCAGGTATTAAAGGAGGTGTTTCTGACCAACGTCACTCTCATCCAGTTGTGGATGACTCACAGCTGAAACAGTTGATGCATGTTTAGAAGCCCAGGCATCAGTCTTAGTCATCTAGCAGCCACAGGGTTTAAAGTCAGTCAACTAAAGATGCAGGTGTGAGCAGAAAGGTAGATTTTCTAGAAGGAGCTGTTTCTCAGTCAAGTACTGACTTGTCCCTGACTCATAAATCAGCTGAGGTGTCTCACTCTAAGAACTGGAACTCAGAGACTGAAACTGTTTTCATTGAACTAAAATAGGCCCTGGCTGCAGCCTCTGAGCTGACCACAACATATTATATGTTATAGTCTGTTCTTTATTGGTGTTCTGGGAACAGAAGATGTCGCAAAAGGAGGAGGAAGAGTAGAACTTAAGTACCTAAGCATTGTGTTAGACCAGTGTTTTTCAAACTGTTTTGAGTCACGGCACACTTTATCCTTGACAAAAACCCCGCGGCACACCATCATCCAAACATTAAAAAGCAGAAACTCAGTCTGTCTTGATCTACAGTCCCTCCATGATCTCACATACATTTTTGTGATAATTGTGGCAGAAACAGCTGGAAGTTGCAGTTTGCTTCTAAAAGAAATAATAAAAGTTAAGTTAAAGATTTAAAAACAGTTTGATGTGTGTTCGTTGTGGTTTCAAGACGTTGTTACCTTCAGCGTGAAGCTTCAGACCATAGTCGGAAGCTGCTGTTATGATCTCCAGTCCGGTCGGGTCTTGAACAGTAACAGATCAGCGGGACACCGTTGCTTTAGAACAGGCCTGCAGCCCTTCATTTTCTTTGGTCAGATCAACTCTTACAGAACAACGTCTCCAAACACCTTCTCATTCAAACTCTAACAGTCTGCAGCAGCACAGCCCCTCTCTTTTCCCCTCCCGTGTATTTTTCCCCTCCCGTGCGCCTGTGCCCCAAGGCAACGCCTCCTTCCGTCCCTGCGTCATCTCCCTGACAACCGCAGTCACACCAAAGAAACATAGCAACAAGGAGGGGGGCAGCTAAACTGCTAACAACGTCAAAGGAAGACTCATTGTGAGCTGAGACATTGTTACTTTAACCCAATGCATCATGGGAGATGTAGTGATGCAGACAGACTCTCTTCTCTGAGCTTCATGGTTTTGTTCTCTTGTTCCACGGTCTGACACCGGATTCTGTGGAAAGCTACACCACTAAAGACGAGCTTTAGCTGGTATTTCTGTTGGAACTGAGAGACTTTATGAGCAGAATCAGAACAAGGGGGGTCCCGGCAAGATGGCGATGGGAGCAAACGTCCGGTAAGCGTCCTGCGCAACATAACCTCGAAAACGTTACTTTAAGACGGAATACTTATAAAACTGACTCTCCACTGGTTGTCAAGATAAAATAAAGCAAGCTTTGAGCCAAAATGAAAAGCCTGCTAAACCCACAACGATACAGACATGGCTTAG